>JAHBCN010020128.1:0-15473 GCA_019359885.1 Listronotus oregonensis
TTTTTTAAACCTTTCTTTTTCTATTTTCTTTTAAAACCTTGTTTTTTGGTATTCCATCATTAACAATTATTAATCGGATTGAAATCGGGACACCTCGGTGGCCTAGAAGTTCCACAATTTTGTTCAGTTGTTCTATTGCGGTACCGAATAGTTAGGAAAGCGATTTGCCCTAGAACTGTGGGAAGAAGCATCATCTTGTTAAAATTGTGTGCTTTTAGCAGTAATATTTACTTTTATTAGAAGATATGGAAGAGTGATTTGCAAAAAATTTAAGTAGATAATTAAAAAATATGGTTTAATATTATTGTTGTTAATGATGTCAGACAAAGATGTAATGTCGCAGAAAATCTATGTTGGGAGTGTTCCTATTTGGCAGCATGGGGATTTTTGTTTGTATTTGTTATTTTTACAGGCTACTTGATACCTACTAGGCTAAGTTTGTTTTTAATAAACAGTGGGTTGTTTATTGCATTCATTTAAATTTTGCTAATTTACTAAAATATTTTTTAAGTTGTTTAAAGTATTTAGAAAAAATGTATGCTTCGGTATGTACAATTTAATTTGGAATTAATTGCCTTATTACCATTTTGAACAATTATTTATACAGGGTATTGTTTTTTAAGATGTTTATTAAACAAGTTTTATTCGATTTTTTCAGTTCGGTCCTGATTTTTTAACTTTGATATGAAGTTCTTAAAAGCTAACCTGTCAAAATCAAGTATTGTGGTTAGTTGTAAAAAAAAAAGTTATCAAAAATATTATAATTTTAAGCCCCTTTAAACTTTGTTGTTTAAAAAAATAGGTTTTTTGTTATACTTTTGTGGATGTACCAAAAAATATTTTATTACCATGTTAAAGCATTTTTAAACGGACCTTAGCGCCGTATAAACATGTTAAAAAGGTTTATACAAAGTGTTGTTTTTTTTTAAATACTTTTACCTTTTTTTTTTTAGTTTGGACCTGGATTTTTCTTTCTCACAAGTTTTTGATAAGGTTACATGTTTGTATGCAGTTTTTAGAAGGTCACGTAGATATATAAAACTTTAAAAGTAAATTCAATCATGTTAAGAAATGTAGAAATAAATAATCAAAACAAATATTTTTGCTGAACTTATGTACGTGTGCTGAAAACATTTTAGTACTATTTGCAGAACGTTAAATAAGGTCTTAAATGCCATCTTAACATATTTCTGAAAATATTTTTATACAGGCCGCAAAATACTTTTTATTCAATTTTTTCATTTCGTACCTGGATGTTTCTTTTCCTTCTCCCGGATTTTAAAGAAGGTTAAACAACTAAATAAAACTTTAAAATTTAAAATTGTTGGGTAAAGTAATAAGGAAAATACAGGTAATACAAATTTTATCCCATTCATATAAAAAACTTTGTATCCCTGTTAGTAACTCCATAAAGAATAGTTTAATCTATGATTAAAGTTGGCCCCAAGGTACTCTATCTTTGGTAGACGTATGTACACTTTCTTAGCCCTGTATATAATTTAGAAATGTCTAGGTGAAAAATAAAATAAAACGCGATAAAGAGTACAAAAATATCTATCCTTTCCACTTTTTAAGACATTTCCCATGTCAGAAAATATTTTTATTATACTTAAATTGTTTATTTATATCTGTTTTATTAAAACAATTTTACTGCCTCTAGTCATTAGAAAGATATATTGCAAAAACATACTACTAAGACATTATCTATGACAATATATTTTATGATTTTTACTTAAGATTAAACGTGTTCATTTATCCAGATATTTAAACTAATAGGTAATGACCTCTCTGTTAAAGCTGCAGACGACCCGTAGATCCCCCAGTGGCATTACCTTACCATCCGTTTATTTAGGATATTTGTGTATCACCCAGGTAAAAACCCACGGGCTTTAAGATCCCAACTTAGGGATAAATCAGTTATTAGCAAATGTCTGCTTACTGCTTTATTTTGGGTTTTAAGTTATCAGAAATTCTAAATAGCTAACCTGGTAACTTTAGCCATATTTTAGAACATATTAGAATATTTATTCCTAGTAAAGGCAATACCCTTGACTAGTGGATATGTTCTGTATTGTTGTGGCGGATTCATATATCAAAAAAACTCTCTTTGGGTACTGGCCAAAACAGAAGAGGCCCCTTCTGTTCTGGTCCCAGAGTATAGGTAATGTGCATACATACAGTGCCCAACTAACATTTTTCAGAGCCTAAAGTTTTATTAAACGGTAACAGATATTTATAAGAGGTTTATGAGGAACCTTAACCTTTTAATAGTTTTTATAGTATTATAAAAAAACTATGGGTTTTACAAGTTTTGTAAGACGCCCAGAGAATATCAAAATACTTAAAATTTATAACATTGCTTCCAAAATGTTTCCGTTACCTTATCTTAAAAACCTTTGGTTTTGATAACTTAAAGTTTTTAAAAGGGTTTTATAGCGTTCCTTAAAACCTTATTATAAAACTTTTACTCTTGGGCTTTTATAGCTTAATTCGTAAAACCCTTACAAATCTTAAGGCACCTAATAAATATTCTTAAGCTACTACACAACCTAAAGAATTTTATAAAACCTCTAGGCCCAGTAGCAACTTTTTCATAAAGAAGGGGCACAGCAGGGCACTATATTTTTTGGGGTAAGATGTTTAATAATGGTGTACTGTGTTTTCTTAATGTTTTTTACTTAATTGTAAGTAAAAAATGTCACATCAGGAGAAAAAAAATGAAAAAAAGTTAAATATAGTAGCAGTTGTTATAGAAAGTGCGCTGCGAATAGTTTGCGAAGCAGTGATAAATCACCCACAACTCAAATTACTGAAAATGGTTATGTTCATGCAATTAACATTTGACATTAAAGAACTAATAGCTTTCAATTGGTTTTCCGGTTACTTCTGGTTTTATACCGGCGAAGTTTTCTATAAATACCTTTTGGTAACTTATAAAACTATAGGTATCCCAAAAAAATTAGGGGTTTCCAGGAAGTATTCCCATAAGACACTTAGGTAATTTTATAGGCGTTTATTATTTTGGGGGCCCTATAAACTATGGTGTTTAAAGCGAAATGGGAACATGGCGTCCTTTTTTTGGCGGATTTTTTATGTTTGTGTTCGAATTGATATAAATAACACAAAAAAGAGATATATTTCATTTTAAACCATATAGAAGCTAAAAGACTATTTCTTTAAAAACATGGGGTTAAATATGTTGGGCAGTTTATTTGCAAAAAAAAATAATGAGACATAATTTTGAAGTTTACAAAAATAAATTTTTAGAGAGCCCTTTAGGGGGGGCTTCAGTTTTAGGAAGGGTAAAATGTTTTATAATACATTTTAAAGTAAAATTAAGTCCTCATAGAAAATTCTCAAGTATTTAAGTTTTTATAATAATTATTTAATACGCCATTTTAATAATATAAAGTAAAAATCCATTGCTTCAACTTTAGGAAAAAGAATAATAATGACAAGGACTTGAAATACAACATATTGTAAACCAACGATGTAGAAGGAGATGAAGCTAAAAGGGGGCTTTTTTATTTGGTGTTTTTAAACACTGTAGGTGGAAGTTTATAATGGTTTATATAAGGAATATTAAGGTTTTATAGCAATAACGAAAATGTTTTCCCTTGCCGCTATAAAACTTTTTATGGTTTATAAAGGTAACGACAACCTCTTTTACAAATAAATGGAAAGTAAAGGTTTTATACGGTACCAAAATTTGTCATTACCTTTAAAAGTTCTCCATTTAAGTGCTATAAGGGTTATATAAGAGTAACGAAAACGTTTTGCGAACAATTGATAGGTTTTTAGGTTTTATAAAATAGGAAATCGAAACGTAACCGTTACCACTATAAAACAAAAAATGTTAGTTGGGTCGATTGACCCTTACGAACCTACAGTTTGTCAACAAAAAACTCAAAAAGGCCCCTAAAACCCCCATAACAATTAAACATCCTATCTACGCTTCGGCGGCAAGTTAACCACCATTTTTAACCCAAAATTACTTTAATAAACTTACCTAAAGTTAACCATTAATTAAAGGTAAAATTATTTCAATTTTGTTATAAAAATTTAAAAGATGCTAAAAGGCTTTTTATTAATTAATTAATGATAAATTAATTATATATTCTGAGGGACATTTTAAAAATTTATAAATTTTTATAAGACCTCCAGGATGGCTTAAAGTGTTATAACAAAATTTAAATGATTTCATTAGTTATAAACGTAACAAGGAAGGAAAGTGCCTCTTTTCCTCCTGTTGATAATTTGATGCACGACGCAAAGCGGAGGACATTACAAGGGAAGAAATGCACCTTACTCTAGAGGAATGTATATAATTTTTTCTATTACTTTTCATTTAAATTTTCAAAAATTATCTTATCTTCTAAGTTTTGTGTTTTACTATTAACCCCTGTATTAAAAACTTGTTAAAGTATAAAAAATTGATATTACTTAAGACATTGACATTGACAAGACATAAATTAAATGGCATGCCCGTCTGGAACAGGAAGGTAATATTTTCACCTTCCTAGGAAGGTAAAGTGCTATTTTCTATTCCTATTCAGGGATTAAAGACAGTACTTTCTAAAAAGGTAGTAGAAAAAACAATGAATATTTAGGTTTACATATTATTTTTAGATTAATGGGTTTGTTTTAATTATTAAAAGTTTTTGTTCTCTTTTTTTAGTTTCTTTTAGGCGATTTGCAAGTTCGTAAGGGTTAATCGATTTTGTGTACGCACAGAATCTATATCCCGGACCCGGACCGAAGAGGTCCTATTTGGTAACTTTCAAAAAATGTTTTATTAACATTGGTTGCTAGAGATTAAATTTTTGTATGGTGTTAGTTAACAAGATGTTTTTATAAATTTATATATAAAGAAAAAAAAATTATCTTAAAAACTACTTAATAAAATGACACCCAGTATTGCAAGTAATTTAGCATTGTCAGTAAGGTTATGTTGTTTCCTGTTTTTAATATTAGAAAACGTTATATCAGATTTTACCTTACCTTCTAAACAAATGAGCACTTGAAAATAATGTGCCTATTATTAATCTAATTCTAGAAACATGTTTACTGTACTTACAAGGCTTAACTCAAGGCTTTAGCATACCGTGCTGATGAGTGAATGACTTCCTGGGCCTTAAATAGGTGTCTCCAACGGTGCCTCTGAGATACAGGGCGACCTCTCAGAGTATCTAGCCTTACCATGGAATGCGGGGGTCTGCCGATGCCGTGTGGACTATTACTTCCCTGGGTCCCAAAAAGAAAGGGGCAGAACCGCTTTAAGGAAAAAGTGACAAAGATGGCTGACCGACACGGCTAATCCGTTTCGAGTTGGGCACCTCCCCAAGCAGACCAAGATGCGCCGACCGAAGGGGTGAATCCGTTTTGAAAGGTGCCCCTAAGTCAGGCGCAGGCGCCTGTTTTACGGGAAGGGGTAATCATCCCGAAAAAAAAGAAACTTGGAAGGGATCCCTGAGTCCCTACAGAAGTCGGATAGAACCGCTTTTGTACAGCAAAGGGGTTCTTTAAAAAGAAAGGGATAGGACCGTTTTGGGGGAAAAGCCGGGGATAAAGGCTTTAGAAGGACATCTGATTTCTGAGCAAAGGGTCTGCTACCCAGTTCTAAAAACCGGGAGAGGAGGCATGACGGATCAATCGCCTGCTCGTCATACTTTCCAGCAGACAGGGACCAGAAACATATTGTGCTCGGGCCGGTAGCCACACAGTAAGAGGGAAAAGAAGAACCCCTCTCCCAATAAGATATCGGATTTATTAAGTCTGATCCTATTGGGAGAAATATAAAAAGGTGTGAGCCACAATAGACGGAGCGGTCGTAGTGGAGGGCGTAAAAAGTCCACTCACTTTAAACTTAACCTAACCTAACCTACTGTATTTAACTTAAAAGTAAAAAATTGGATTACTATTATTCATTGCAAAAATATGTTTCATCTCGTAGACTAGAACTAAGAGAAGGGTTAAAAAAAATTAAATTAAATAAAATCAATTTTTATAGCACAGGATAAGAAGAAAGACAAATAGGAACGTCAAGAAAGTTCATGGCTGTTCAAAATGATTGGTAGAGCTAAAAGAAACTAAAGTAAAATATTTATCCAAATTTAATTATTGTAATACTTTTACATATTTTACTTTATACTACGTTCATATAGTCTATTAAAATAATATTTAACTATATGTATAATCTGACCTCTAATGACCTAAATTACACCACAGTTCGCTTTACTTAGTCCTTTACTATTTAACGGTATTAACCCCGCATACTGATATTTCGGTTACAAGACATAATAATAATTAACCATTATTTGCTGCCTACAAAGCTATTGGAATAGTCCTAAATATCTTGGAATTAGTAAGTTAATAGTAATTTGTGGTAATTTTGATTGGTACTAGTATTTAAAGTTTCATTAGCACAGGGTAATATGCTGTTGACAAGCATAAAATTTTATTACGTTAAGAAAATAATTATTAAGATTGTATTTTTACTTTATGGGGAAAATTTCGTCCAAATTCAAACTAACAATATTATTTGTATATATGCATTATTTTAAAATGTATAAATCCTTTGTATGTAAATACCTTAAAAAGGGGAGCAGTTGTAGCCCATCATTTTGTTTTCCTTGCTTAAAACTGTCTGTTGTCTGGAGCGCAAGGGATAGTTTAAATTGTTTTCCTTTTTTTTACTTTTTTGAAGGTTTTATTGATTTTTTTTTTCTCTCAGAGGTTAATGACCTGTTACTGATTGCCTTTTGTGTTTATTGATTAACGTGAATTTTTTTTTGAGCAAAATTTTTATGCTTTTGTTTATTATTTTTGGAGGTTAATGTTTTGACGTTTGAAATAGATCAGAAGTTAGCAACGAACAACTGTTTATTTTTGCCAGTCTATGGCAACGAACCATCCATCAAGAAGGGGGTTGGTACCGCCAAGGTCAACCTGGACAGAAAACGCTGCTGGTGTGAAAAAACTTGGGAAGCTCTCTCTCCTGCTGACCACCAGGGGACAGCCCACGTTAAGGCAATGTTCTAAAAGTTAATTTTCAACCCTTGTTTTGGGGATTGTTGAACAAATGCCTAAGTAAATTTTCCGTTTGTTTGTGCTGATTGAGTACGTTGTTTCGGAGTAAAATGTCACGTTATCCGTATTTTTTTGGGGAAAAATTTTTGTCTTCTTAAAGAAGGATTATACCACGTGGAAACTTGTATGGAACCCTTTTTCTTCGTTAATATCTTATAAGGGGCGATAGTGGCTCGTTAAGTTTGTGAAAAAAGGGTTCTTTCTTTCTGCTCTTTTCTTTTCTATTCCGGCTTTTACCTCTGTTATTTCTTCGACTTGATTCTGTGTTCCGGCCCATGCTGATTATGCCTACTTCCAGTTCAAGTTAATGGATTTAATCCCATGCCTTATGTTGGAGATTCAAGTGACAAACCCAAGTTGCCGACATTAGTTGCTGATGACTGACAGCTAGACTACCGTTTCTAAGACACAACCACTTGCTTCCATAATAAGAGGAAAATCACAGCTAAGTCTTAAGTTTAAGAAAATTTTTGTATATTTATAATACTACATTGACTTAAGAGAATGTCGTGTCGATAGTCTAGCCTTAGATTTGAACTAAAATTTTTATTAAAAACACCTGCTAATCATTTAAATAGCTTGATGTTACTTAATACTTTCTCTGTCTGAGTAGAAGTCATTAGCACTTCATTTTATCGGTACCTTTACTAAAATCTAGGACATTAGTATAAACATGTGCACTTCTAAAGCTTTAAAGGTTATCAAAAGAACATTTAGTATTATGGTTTACCTATGGGTATGTAGTCACTTACTTTTCGCACGGTTATAATGGGGAACAGATTGGTAGGAACAGTTGGTACTTGTGAGTTGTAATCATGTACATGAGTACGAGTGTTGTATATCAATCTGTGGTAGGAGGTATAAGATTTATTGCTAATCATTTGGTAATAATCTTATACGGTTTAATTATAAATATGGAATTTGATAATTGATTAATTAGATAGATTTACTGACACTGGTTTTTGTTTAACTCTTGACCGGATATATATTTTTTATTTAAGCCTTAGTGCTCTCAGATATTTTGCTGTAACTTCCATAAGTAATTTTGCTTCATTTTATTATTATTTTTTTTAATTTCTTAGTGCCTATGAAAAATTTTAAATGCAACTTATGGCCTTACGTATATGTGGATAACATACTAGAAGGTTTTCTGTAAAAGTTGTAATCTTACGGACTTTGTTATATATAGAGTTATATTGCTGACAATTCATTAATTGTCCAGCTTTTGGTTTTTACAAGTCAAAGTTAGTTTTACATTGTCATATAGTTTTCGGTAATTTAAAATGTCTTATTAAATTTTGTTTTAAAAGGCGCATCCACCAATTTGGTAGGAATTTGTTACAATTATTTTATTATTTTTTTGTAATAAACCATTAACTAGTATATTTATGTTTTGACTTTTATTGACAATACCCGCCCTTTAAGAATGCACTCGCCTTTGTGTAGAGCCTCGTGCGACTGTAAGTATTTATTATTGTAACCATATTCTTTAGCCAATGATTATTTTTATTTTTTTTATTTCTGAGCTAGCCGAGTACTTTCATTAGATAATTATTTATTTTAATTTTTAATTAAATAATTATTTGATAGTTATTTTTTCTTAAGTAAATTTTTTATTAAATAAATATTTTTTTGCCCAAGTGGGGCGTTACAAAATTTATCTGCTAATAAATTTTTACCCAAGTGGGCGTATAAAATTTCACGTAATACAATAAAAACAAACAACTTAAAAATGCTATTTTTTTAGTGGTTTGTTTTTATCAATGTTACATGACATTAAATGAATTATTATAGGCAGTGAACATTGAAAAATTTGCGGCATATAGGATTTTTATTCTATGAATTTTTTTTTTATAATAGGGTAATTCTGCGGCTTATGTTGGACTAAGACCCTAATAGATGGAGAGGTGGAGCCGAAAAATCATCGTCATCAGTAATATGGAGTTTCTGCCGTAAAACATGTTCATTTAGGATAGTTAATTATGTTCCTGCGCGGACTGACAACCTATTGGATACAGGGGGTAGCAATAAGGGGTGAAAGTGCAAAATTTTTGGGAAAAAAATCGTCATCAATAATATGTCAGCCATTTTGACAACTTAAAGTTGTTGGGAAATTTTCGGGTCCATTCTAAGAAGAAACCTTTATATGAACCTATGTCCTAAACTTCCTAAGTTTTAAGATACAAGGTTGTTAAATTTTTTAAAAATAAATAATTTGTTATTAATATCAGTATTACTACTATAGATATTTTAATAAAATATGGCATACATGTTCTATGTATCTAGAGGCTTTTTTAAGAGTACTACAATTTTTTTTAATTTTCACCACTGACGTTTGTACGGAATTTGACCTACCTATTTTGGCAGATATTAATGGTACGTCACTGATTTCTCTAAAAAATATTTTCGAAATGCCCAATTATAAGCAAAGTTGATCACTTAATTTTTTTCTATCCGATGCACGATTTTTGCTTAAAAAAATAAAAACATTTTCTCTGCATGATCCTAACAGTATTGGTAAACAATATTACCATGCAGGGAAATATCTAAATTTAATTTTTCTAGATAAAAACCGTGCGTCGGACTAAAAAATCAGGAGATCAAAACTGCTCATAATTGTTTTAGTCTGACGCACGGTTTTCACCTAAAAAAATAAATCTAGATATTTCCCTGCATAATATTGTTTACCGATATTGTTAAGAATTATGATCATGCAGAAAAAAAAATTTAAGCAAAAACCATGCATCAGATTGAAAAAATCATCAAAATGATTGGGGATTTCAAGAACATTTTTTATTGTAAGATAAATCAGTAACGTACCATTAATATCTGGCAAAATAGGCAGGTCAAATTCCGTACGAACGCCACTGGTAAAAATAAAAAAAATGAAGTACACTAAAAAAAGCCTCTTGATACATCATGTATGCCAAGTTTTATTAAAATATCTATAGTGGTATTACTAATATTAATAATGAATGATTTATTTTTGAAAATTTTAGCACCTTGAATCTGAAAGCTTAGGACGTTTAGGACATAATTTCATATAAAGTTTTCTTCTTAGAATGGACAGAGAAATTGCCCAGCAATTTTAAGTCGTCAAAATGGCTGACATATTATCGATGACGATTTTTTGCCTAAACTTTTACCCTTATCCGCCACCCCTTTTGTATCCACCTAGCTGTTAGCCCCTTAGGATTTCAGTTAAGGGGGTTAAGACCTTCACCTGAGAAAATTTTGAAGCATATTTTCAAAAAATTTGCACTTTTACCCCTTTATTGCTACCCCCTGTATCCAATAGGTTGTCAGGCCGCGCGGGAACATAATTAACAATATTAAATAAACATGTTTTACGGGAGAATCTTCATTTTATTGATGACGATGATTTTTCGGCTCCAGCTCTTAGACCATAAGACCACTGTACAATTATTATTATGTAATCAAGTCGGTGGGTGGTTTATGGAAGGCCAAGCTTTTTGCAAGGTCAATTAATTAAAAGTTGTGGTTGTCGCCATACGGCGACAAATTCATTCTACATATGTTCCTTGCAAAACCGATCAACAAATTTACAATGAGCCTTGCTAGGGCACACAGAACTTATTACGAATATCTAGCATTTCCAAAAATATGAAAATTTATTTTTAGTTATAAATACTTATCGAGAAAAGTAAAACAATGTATAAGTTCTTAATATTATTACTTGTTTAATTGTATTGTTAAATAAGAAAATTGTTGTCATAGATAATAAGTGAATCAGTTATTTTAAAAACAACACCAGTCGCAAATACCTAATTTTACAGGAGAACAAAAAAACTACTTTATAGTAAAAGTATGAAATGAAGAAATACAAAAACAGAATTTTTGAATGGTTTTTAGGTATGTTTATTACATAATAATAAAGAAATTATTTGAAGAATCTTAGTTTTGTTCTTTTCCATTTTTTTTTTTTTAAGTGGAATTAAGCTGTTTTAGCACGGAATAATTTTGGCTTTTATGGGGTTTGCATTTTGTCCAGCTGTGTTGCCAAGTAGGTAAATAACTTGCGTCGTTTTACTGAAAAAGTGCTTTATTATTATAACAGTAAAAAACAAAAAAGGAAAAAAAATCAAGTATCTCCGGTAGGCCAGTAAAAAACTTCTTCATAGATGATGTGATAGCTTTCTAGGATACTTGGATACACCTGCTTAATATTTTCCATTTCCTTTGGATTGATGGGACGGGGTTATTGGGATACGCTCTTGTATTAGGAAACAATACATGATTTCGGTTCTTGGAGGTATGAGCATGCAACCCATCACTGTCGTGGGCCACAACGACTTCTTTATCACTTGCCTTATATTCTAGAGACATGAATGTTTCTTCTGTTCTTTTGGCACCCTTGATCCAAAAGTTTCATTAGATAAACATTTTTTTTTATATTGAAGTGTCCGCCAATTATTGAAATCTAGAATTTGGGATGTTTTAAGTTCAAAAACAGCAAAATTAATACCTGATTCTGCTATAATTAAATAATACTCTTCTGGTACATAAATTCGGTCGTATTTTTTTATTTTTTATTTTCTCTCCAAAATCACGATCTTTCGGCAGAAACGAATGTCCTTTGATGTGAAAATAATGCGTTACTTACGAGAAGCGTTGACTATCTGTAAGTGAAAGCAAAAAGCGAACCATTGTGTTTGTATATAATGCAAGAGCATGAAACAAAACTCCTTGCAACTTTATTGGCTTCATCCTTATGATAAACATAAAACACATATTGATTACTTTTAGGATTCTAAAGGCCAAAACAGTTTACCGGCAGTTGCCTTAAGTAAAATATCCCTTGAATAGGAATGCACGGTATTGGCAAATTTTGCATAAAATCAAATGTTAGAGCTGCTACAGAATCGTGATTTTGACCAATATCTTTTACATTAGAGTGCTTATTATGGAATTTCTATCATATTATATTTATTCAAATTTGTCATATGATAATTGAGCTGTGCTAAAACGACACCAGCCCGTCGAAGCAATGGACTCGTGTTGTTTTAGCAAATTCTACAACAAAAAATTCCAAATATTTAGGTAACGGACAGGGGGACTGGTGCTAGTCTTACACATAAGACATATTTATAGATATAGAGCAGTTCCCTCGCAAAAACTTTATTTTGAAAAAAATGGACTTGTGCTGTTTTTAAAATGACCGATTCAAGTATTTTTATTGTTTGGCTTTCTTAGGAATATTTTAGCGTTTTAAAGAACGGACCCATAAAAATACCATTTTGGTCGATTTAATGTTTTTATGACTTCGACATAAAAGCTATTGAGATTTATTCGTTATCGATATAATACCCATTTAAATTATTTTTAAAATATTTTCACTAGCACATTCTTAATTTAACGATAGTTTTCAAGTAACAATCGATGAGTAGATATTTTTAAAGTGAATGTTATTTTAAGAATTTAGTGTTGGATATCAATAAAACATTTTTTTATGTAGTTTAGGTAAAACTAGATATTTTGACTGTCACAACGTTAGTTTTAAGTTAAACGACTGATTGATTATGTCGGAGGCCCTGTTCGTTTCAAGGCCGTTTGAAATAATTTAGTTAAACCTAAATTTAATAAATAATAATTAACTGTGCAATAAAAAAAAATGTTAAAACAAAGTGTTACTTAATAATTGGTTTGTTTTATTTATCCAGTAAATGAAATAATAATAATTTTTTATTTGTTATGATGGCCTTCCATGGTTCACCCACCCTATTGTGCAATATTTTGTGAAAGAAAAGTAATAGGTATTATGTTTTAATAAGTCCGAAGAGATAAAAGATTATTGTCTCTTCGATACGAAATACTGAATATCCTTTCATTGAAATACTTATGACAACACAAGAAAACACCTTCTTCAGCCAAGAATATTTGGTTTTCCTTGAGATCTCTTATTTTTTCGACTAAATTGTTAAACAGAAAATGGCAATAAAAATTTTAACATATAATTTAAGTTTCCTAAAAATATTGGACAATATTGTTTTTTTACAATTTATTTTTCCATTTGTTGGTAGCAGAGGTTTTTTATATTATTAATTTTTGATAAATGATAATCATTTAATTAAGGCGAAAAATTTCTTTTACGACTAGATAAAAATAACAGTTAAAATATAAACCGATTAGAATCTATTACTGACCGATATTAAAGGACAGCACAACCGTACAAAGTAGCGGTGACAACATACCAGTTGTATTTTATTAATTTTTTTTTCAGTTTATTTTTGAAAATAGTTTAAAAGGACCTAATATTAAATAAAATATAAACCTGTTTTTAGTAAAAAAAGTGTACACGGAAAGAACACTTTATTTACAAATATTCTTTAGTAAGATTTATTTTTACAATATCCACAAATAAATATTGTACACATACTAGGGATGAAAATGTAAACATCTGACCAATAATTGCAAGTCAAAATATTTTTACGAGATATGTTTTGGTCTACTTAAATTAAATTAAAATGTTTTTTGTTAAATTAGATATTAATGGGTATATTTAAAAACACAAGCTTTTTATCTTTACATAGTTGTACAAGGCCAAATATTTTGTACAATTAAAAAATAGGTATTGACTATTTTGTTGATAATAAAAATATGGTTACACAATTTCTAGTTAAAGTCGATAACAAGCTTTAAAACTAGTTGTTTAAGTAGGTTGATGATTGATTAGAGAGAAAAATAAAATTATCATTGAAATACTGATATTTACATAAAATATTTCGACCCGTATGTAAAATTGTTTTTCTACGTGGATATTTGTAACAGCTCTATTAAGTTATAAGGTACAATTTGGAGTAGAATTTAAAGTAAGAACCACAAATTTTACTTTTATAATTATTTTTTTTTGAAAACACTGGGTCAGTGGTCGATAGACTGGTCTATAAAAAAATGCCCTATCTTCTTAATCTGATGTTTAACTAAGACTATTTATGCTCTTCGTAATAACAAATGTGTGCCTAAAATAATAAAACATATATTGGTTTCGTATAATTGTACAATTTAGAAAAAAAGTAGTTTGAATTTAGACGCTTAACAGTAGGTTTGATTAACGTAATATTTCATATTACATTTTTTTTAAACACCCTGTATGCTACAGTACAGTTGTTTGGGTATAATGTATTTTTTAAAATCTCTAATGCCACACTTTTCTTGCAAATAACAAAGGTAATTACTATATCCAATCCAGATTACCAATCGACAGAAACAAGCTTACTTAAAGTTTTGGGAGTATAAAAGGGGGTCCCCGTTAAACCTGAAACCGTAAAAATAAAAGTCGGAAAATTTGGCAAAGTTCCCATTTACCTAAAACATGCCGATTGGGTTGAAAAATTCCCGAGTATTTCCGGAATACCCGGGGAAAAAACCAAAATTTTTGCTGATTTCGTTTTTTTTTTTTTTTTCTGACGTTATTTAAAGAGATAAAAAAAAAACATTTTCCCATGGCCATTTCTTAAGCTCTACTTTTGTAGATTTTTCTTGCTTTTGTTTTTTGCCACATTAACTTTTTTTTTTTAAATACGGACCTGGGTTTTTAATTTTAAATTTTTTTTGAACCTTTATTATCCCAATTACAAAAAATATAACACTTAATATTTATTAACAAATATAACGCCCTTATAAGAAATGATTTTGTTTTTTTTCCTTGTTTTTTATGGAAAATATGTTTATTTAACAGAAAATATTAAGTGTTATACATCATTGTAATTGGGATTTTAACAGCTTTAAAAAAAAGCAATAAAAAATTGAGTGCCGCATTTAAAAAAAAATTTTGGTGGTTTAAGCGAAACGTCGTACTTTTTTAACGCTGTTTTGTAGACCTAAAAAAGTGGCCATAAGAAAGTGTTTTTTTTTCTCCAAATTTTTTTAAATAACGTCAGAAAAAAATTTAAAAACATCAGCAAATTTCGGTTTTTTCCGAAACTTACTCAATTTTTAAATTTTTACTCGGCAGAGGGACCTAAAAGCCCTGCCATATTTCCGCCCTCTTTCAGGCTCCCCCCGCTGCACACAACTGTGGCACCTGAATTCTCTCAGTTTGTATGCAGATCTTGCCCCGCATTGTCAACAAAGATTATAATGACCATTTCCATTATCTTCGCCTGGGGAAATTTCTAAAAAAATCCTAACATGACGATATTGTCATTGTGTAAGTGCATATACAAAAAGTTGTTATGGTAAGATATAAGGGACAAAATGAAATCCTTTAAAACGATATGATGACACTTAAAATACTCTATAGAATTAATTAAAAAATTACTACACAAGAAATTAAGTTAACTAAGGTAATTATATTATGTTAAAATTATTAAAACTCCTGACTTTTGACACTTTTTTAATTAAGGGGAAGTTTTTTAAAAAAA
>JAHBCN010020129.1:0-15275 GCA_019359885.1 Listronotus oregonensis
TGTTTATTAAAAATTGAAAACTTATCTTTTTTTAAAAAATTTGTTTTTGATGGATTTTTTGACGTCTTTGACATCAAGGGGCCCCGCCCCTTTTGTCATCCCCCGGTTCGGATTCGACCTGTTTGCCCCGCTCTGGATGGGTCCTGGTTGGGGGGTGACTTGCCCCAATTCCGGTTGCCGCTTTTTCCCTTTTTTCATTCCCCCCCACCCTGATTTTCCCAAGGAGGTTAAAAAAACAAGGTTTTTCCAAAAAATTTTTTTTGGAACCCAGTTCCTGTTGAACCCAGTTAAATTTTTTAATTTTTTGAACCACCAGGTTTCCAAAATTATCAGTTCAAACCCCAAAAAAAAAAAAAAAAAAAAAATTGCCCAATTAAACCCCAAACCCCAAGGATTTTGTTTTTTAAAAAAAAAAACAAAAATTAAAAGTTGATTATTTTTTTTTTTTTTTCTTCATTTTTCAATCCACGAAAAAAAATTACAGATGAAATTATTTACATTTTAAAAAAAAAAAAAAATAAATTTTTTTTTGTTTCCCCTTTTTTCCCCCATCTGCCCCCAGGAGATTTTTTTTTTAAAAAATGCGTGCCTCCAGGCCCAATGAAAAAAATCCCCTTTTTCCAAGGGGTTTTTCAGTTCATTTTTTTGATTTTATCAATTTTAGAATTCCCCAAACGTTTTTTCAACTCCCGTTGTTTTCAATCAAAAAGCAATGCACCCCCATTTCGGGGGGAATTGAGCGGGTTTAAAAAAAAAAAATAAACAGAACTTTTAAATTAAAAAATTAAATTAAAAAATTAAACAATATAAATCTTTTATCTTTTAAGAAATTTTTTAAAAAAATTTCTTCTATTTTAGGCCCGTTTTAAAACAATGGTTCAACGTTTTTTTAAAACCATTCCCCTTTTAAAAGGTTAAAAGAAGGTTTTTGCCCTGCCGGTTTTACCCTGAACTATCTTTTGCAAAGCCCACAAAAAAAAAAAAAAAAATTCCCAAAAACAACCCCTAATCAAAGTTTTGATTTTTAAAAAACAACAATAAAAATTGGTTGTTTTTTTTTTTTTTAAATTTTTACATTTTTTCAACCCTTTCTGAAAAAAAAAAACCAGATTTTAAATAGCTACATATTGTATAAAAAAAAAATCCTTTTTTTTTTCCCTTTTAAAATTTTTGCATCTGCCCCCAGAAAATTGGGTTTTAATTTTGCTTACCCCTTAAAAACTAAAATTTTTCCCGGTAATTTCAGATTCAGTTCTTAGCATTTTTTTCAAAATTTTCCCCCCAATTAACAAAAAATTTTAAAAATTTTGATTTTTTTTAACTTGCCGTTGACTTGTCAATACCCCCAAAAAACTCAAAAAACCCAAAAAAACCCCCGGGTAAAATCTAAAAAAACATACCATTTAAAATGGAATTAGTGTTTTTTTAAAAAAAAAAATAGAACAAAACAAAAAAATTAAAATAATTAAACAAATATAAATCTTACTTATCTTTAACAGAAAAAATTTTTTTTAAAAAATTTATCTATATTAAATCTCACAGCTTGCTTTTGTTTTTTTTTAACCAAATCGGGCCTTAAATTAATTTTTTTCCCCAAAATTCAAATGATTTTATTTCTGAATATTTAGGGGCCCAAAAAATTTGCAACATTAATAAGTTATTCTAAAAACCCCGGTCTGTCATATTTTTCATACAAGATCAATTTTTTAAAAAAAACCGAATAGGTAATATAAAAACTTAAAAAAATATAACAACAAAATATTTAAAACACAAGGTAATCTGTCAAAGGGGTGGGTTTAAAAAATTTAAAAAAGTAGTTGAACTCATTTTAAAACGAAAATTGGACGTTCAAGATCAACCCGTTACCGTCTGAACAGGCTTTGTACAACTTTTTTTTCCTTAACCCCGTGATCAGTAACCGGTTGAACGTCCATTTACAAGGGGCAAAATCCAATTTTTTTTTTAACCTAAATCTGGCCTTAAATTTTTTTATTAAATATTAAATGTTTGGTTTTTCTGTTTTTTTGGGGGCTCGGGTGTGCAACATTTAAGTTATTCTACAAAATCCTTGTTTGTCATATCTTTTCTACAAGAAAAATTTTTAAAATTATAAAAACCAATAGGTTCAATTTAAAAAAAATATAACAACAAAATTTTAAAACACAAGGTAATCTTCAGAAAGTGGGTTAAAAATTTAAAAAAGGAGTTGAACTCATCTTAAACGACCAAAATTCGGACTTTAAAAGATAACCCCCGTTCACCGTCTGAACCCTTTGTACAACATTTTTTTCCGTTAACCCCGATGATCAGCGTAAATTTTCGGGAACCCCATTGTCCCGGGCCAAAGTCTTCGATTTTTGTCCAAAATTTGTTGATGGTCCAATTCCGATGTTTTTTCCCCAGAGCGATCAAATATCTTTGCTGAATATATTCCGCTTACGAATTTATCTTTTAGCACAGTTTGAGCCGATTTTCAATTTCAATCTGCGTTTTTGGGTTCTTCCCCATTTCCTAACGGTTCATAGCTTTCTTGTTAATTTTTAAAAATTTTTTTCGTTCCCCACAGGCTTTCAAAAATCGTATTGTTTATTCATCATGTTAATAGTTCTTGATATGTTTTTTTTTAGGCAAATCTGGGAAGCAAAACTCCCAAAAATTTTTCTGTTGGTTCGGAACTTAGTAAACACAATTTTGATTTTTCTTTTTATGGCTTGGTTAAAAATTTTAATCTTTCTTTATAAATTGGAAATCTCTTTTTTGGGTAAATTTTGGGGAAATTTTGGGTTTCCGCCATTTGCAAAAACACGTGTTGAAGACCCCCCGGTAAATTATTTATGCAATTTTCGATAACCCTTTTTTTAACCCCTTTTTATCCTCGTCGCCAATTTGAATTTTGTAAAAAATATCGAGGGGTTTTTTAACACATTTTTTATTATCACGTCAAAATAAATCACAGTTTATTTCTATCAGGACATGTTGCTGGTGGGCCCAGGTGGAAGGCGTTTTCTCCCCTTTTCCTTAAATCCCATGCATTGTTCCCAAAACTTAATTAATTTTCTTATTACCCCTCCTTGTTAAGTTTTTTTTTGATGGTTACCTAGAAAAAATTTAAAAATTTTAAAAAAAAAAATAATGGTTAAAATTTATTAAATCGGAATACTTTGATCCTCTAAGTTTTTTTTTTCCTAAATTAAAAAAAAACTTTTTTTTGTTTGTCCCAAAAATTTAAAAAAATATCGCCGGCCGGTATAAATAACAAAAGGGGTGTCTATACCAAAATTACCCACCCCAAAATTAAATATATGGAAAAAACTGTTTTAAAAAAAAAAAAAAAAAAAAAAAAAAACATGTAGTTTTTTATCGTGTTCTTCATTCCCGGGGTTTTTGGGGTTAATTTTTGGTTTTAAAAACTAACTCTCAAGTAGTAAAGTTAGATGCTTTTTACAAAGGGAAAAAAGTTGTTTTGTAAAAAAAAGAAAAAACCCTTTTTTTATTTTTCTAAGCCTAAAGCGCTTTTTAAAAAAATCAAATGGGAAATTTTTATATAGTTTGTCCAAGCTAACTTTTTAGGTTGGAAAAGGTTCCCTACATTTTGTAAATTTTTTTTTTCGATTTAAGTTGGCTGATTCAAATTTTAGTCGGGCCCCGTACTGAAAAAGGGGGGTTTAAATTTTAATATCTTAAAAAATTTTTGTTAATTACGTAACTAATTTTTTCAGTATTCTTTTTTTGTTAAAATTTTTCATGTTGGAAAAAATTTATTTTTTCCATAATATTTTTTTAAAAAAAAATTTTCCCCTTTTTGTGCGTTTTGTTATTTATTAAGTGTTTGTTATTTAGAAATGGTTTCACTTTTAAAAAAACATTCAATTGGGTTTGGTACGTAAAAAAAAAATAGTTCTATTTCTGAATAACAAACAGACCTGTTATGTTTTTTATTTCAGCAAAACTCTTTACTTTTTAATTGAAATATCGTAAAATTTTTCCCAAAAAGGGTGGTTCAATACCCCATTTTCTTTACTTTTTTTAAAAATCCCCAAAAAATGTTTATTTCATCTATATAACTTTTTTAAACCCCTTTATTTAAAAAATAAAATAAAAAAGAAAAACATTTAATAATCATTTATTTATTTAGAGTATTAAAATAAAGATCTTTTTTATAAAATAAATTTAAAAAAAAGTTGGAAGGTCTGTTAAAAAGGTTTAAAAAAGGGTTATCGGGGTTTTTATGGAAAAGCAACCATATCAATGACGAAAAAAAAAATGTATAATCTGCAGCAGAGTTTGTCTAACATTTTTAAAAAAAAAAAGAGCGCGGTTTTTTAGCTGGACTGTAAGTGGATGCTTGTACCCCAAGTTTTTTGGCAACTACTGTATTATGTTGGGTTTAAATGAAATAGTCTTTAATATTTTTTTTTTATTAAAAGCAAAAAGATTTTTTAAAAAATGAAAAGAAAAAAGCAAAAAAAAAAAATTTTGTAAATGATTTTTTAAAATTTACCTTATTAATATAGTAAAAATTGGGGGGCCCAAAAAAGGGGAAAAAATTTTCGTCATTCTTATTTTTTTATATTTATACCATTTCAATTAAAATTCTCAATGATATGGACAAACGCACCTTGACCAGCCTCCTGAATAAGGCATCGACGACTAAGATTTGGGGGTTTTTGGGGGCCAAAAATTTGGTCTTTTAACCATTTAACCATATTTTCTTTTTCCCCCCTTTTGGCCAGCCCTTCCAGGGTACCCATTTTCTAAATGACTAAAAAAGGCTTTTAAATTAGGGTGATTTTCTCTACAATTTTCACATCTTGTCTGGTAATCCCCTGTTTTGTGTTTGAAAAAATTCTCTACCAACAACATCCTTTTTGGAAAAACATTGAATCATTTTTAAGGAAAATTAAAGTATTTTAATATTAAATTAAATATCTTTTGTTTCATAAAAATCAAATGTTGGCTGGTTTAATCATATATGTCCTTTTATAAAAAAGCCCCAACTAAAGGGGCCCCGAATCTGTCATATATTTTTTTTTCGGGGTCCCCCCTCAAATGAATATTACAGTGTCTAATAAAATCAAAAGTAAATTAGTGAAAAGGGGCAAATATATTTAGTTTTTTAGTCTCGAAACTCATGATGAAGGTGCAAAAAAAGGGGAAACTGCGTGGAAAAAAAGGGATGTAATTGAAAAATTTAAAATGGGTCCTTAATTTTTTTCCCTTTGTTGAAAATTTTTTTCTGGGTAAAATTCTCGAGAATGTTTAACCACTGAAATATACATATCATCCTCCCAAAAACCCGGAAAGAGCTGTTTGAGAAGATCCGGTTTCATCGGCACCTAAAAATTTTTTTTTTCTCCTAAATCTTCATTTTTTCCCAAAAACCTTTTTTGAAATTTCCTTCTTACTTTTACTTTGGTTTTTTTCCCATTAAGCAAGTTATTTAAAAATTTTATATTTTGGTTCTTATATTGTCAGAAAAAGCCACTTGGGACCCTAAAAAATACATTCATAAATATATTTAAATCTTAAAAAAATTTTTAATCTAAAAAGGTTCTTTTAATTAAATATATTAAAAAGGTTTTTTACCTTATGCAAGATCACTATTCTTCATCATTTTAAAAAAATTTATTAGGTTTTTTTTTCCTTCGACTCATCACATTCTGAGGGGGGTTTCGATTTTTTGAACGGGAAAAAAGAATCATTTTTCTATCTATAAAAATCTATTCGTGGTTTTTCTTAAAACAACAAAAAAAAAATTAGCCCGAAAAAAAAAATTATGAAATATAAAAATGTCAATTACCCCACAAAAAAGAATAAAAACTGGGTAATCTCTAATCTCCCAATTACTTTAAAACACAAAATAACACCCAAACACAAGAAAAATTAATACAAAAATTGAAACGTCTTTAATCCTTACTGGGCGATTTACGAATCCGTTTTGACTTTAAATATAATTTTGTTTTTAAAATAGCCTAACCAAAAATGTTAGCTTGGATAAACATTTTAACAGTTCCACTTTTATCCTCGTTCCTATTTTCCCTTTGGGATAACAAACAGACCTAGGCCTTACGTAAAAAAGTGGAGGTGTCCCTAAACGTATTCATATGTTTTAAAAATGCGATTTGCGAATTCGAAACTTGTTCTGATTGGTCGATTTCAAATTGTCAATTTTTAAGCTCTCTATTCTTAAGTTTTTGCGATTCGCAATATTAAAACGGATTCTTATTGGTCGACTTAAAATATTCAGTTGTAAAAAGGGTTAATGTCACTTTTTGCGATTCGTAATATTTGAAATGTGAGAAGCGGAAAATTGACTTTAATTTAGATTTTGCGAATTCCGCAAAAATTGAAGACCACGAGCATGCTTTGAAAAGATACTCGTTTGTTTTGGCGTTGCTCAAAGTTTAAAGTTCTGGTTCAATTCGGGGCCATTAAAATTTATATAAATATATAAATATTATATATATATATATATATATATATATATATATATATATATATATATATATATATATATAATATATATAAATATTAAATATATATATATATATTATATATATTATATATATATATATATATATATATATATATATATATATATATATATATATATATATATATATATATATATATATATTATATATTTAACAGGGTGTTATTAAAAAGTCACATTCAGGTGGATTCCTATGAAAAAAAAATTGAGAGTTTGCTCTATAAACGTTTGCCCAAAAATGCTTCATTTCGAGATACGGTGTTAAATTTTTTCTTAAAAACGGGTTATTTTTATTGCTCTAAAACCGATCGAGATATCCCAAATGAAATTTGGTTTAGAGGTAGTCATTATTTTTGACATCAAATAAAAATTTTGTGTTCATCAGTGGCGGGGTGGGGGTTAATAATTCTCAATTTTTAAAGAAAAATTTTTTTGCCACTGAGATATTCTAAATTAAAATTTAAATTCCCTCCCCCAAATTTTGGAAAAAAAATCTCTCTTGCCTTTTCGTATGAGGCGTCGTTTTTTTGAAAAAATAAAACATCATAAGCGGTATTTTTTTTTTCTTTAATACATACAATTACATTAAATCAACAATTACAGAATATCCTAATAACATTTAAATGGGCCCAAAGCTGTAAAAATTTTCAAAATACTCTCCCTCAGGTAATACAAGATTCAACTCTTCGCCTCATTGATTGTCGTATTCGCTCAAATATTCTTGGTGTATTTCTTATTGTCCCCAACCGGCTATAATTCGTTTCCCTTGGGTCATCCATTTTCAACGGGAGTGGAATAAACTAATGATTTAAAAAAACCCCCCGGTGCCCAAAATCTAAGGGATTTATCAGGCGATCGAGCAGGAATGTTTCCTCCCATCCAAGGTGGATATACAGTATCAAATGATTACGAACATTAATGCTAAAATGAGCTGGTGCCCCATCATGCATAAACCATAAGTTTGTTTAACTGAAAGAATTTTCTTTTTAAAAGAACGGGTAACTCTTCCGTGAAAATTAAAGGTTCTCGCCTGTTAATCGTTGTGGGAAAATTGGATAAATTTAAAAAAATGATCAGTTTACCCCAAGCCATACATTTGCTGAAAAATCACTGAAAAAAGGGTTCAAAGATTCCATTGGTTTTCCTCCCGCCCCAAATGATTTTGGAAATTTGTTACAATGTCGTCCAAAATTGCTTTAAACGGGAACAAAAAGCCATTTAAAAATTTAGAATTTGAGCGATTTGATGAAGAATCCACTGGCAAAATGGCGCGGAAAAAAGTCTCGGATAAAACTTTTAAAGTTGGATTGAAACGGAAAAGCTTTCTTTGAATTTTAAAATACCGGGGAAATTGCCCCGACTTTAAGTATGTTCAACAGTCTTGTTTCAAAGGGGATAATAACCCCAGAACTGCTTTCTGTTTGACAGGTTTCGTACTTCTTTGAGGACGCCGCAGTCAGCCGTTTTTTTTCTTTTACCATTTCCGCAAAAGTTAGTTTAAACAGGGAAATAGTGTTGAGTCCCTAGTCTCTGGATCAACTTTAATCAAAACCGAGCTTTAAAACCCTTTCCGTATCGACCGGACAAAAAGCATGTCTAAAAAACGCATTTGTATAATTTTCCATTTTTTGGGGTTTAAAATTAAAACCAACCTTAAAATAATATTATAGCCAAAACTAAAAAATTTTAATAACTTTAGAAAGAAAGGGTTTTAATTAGTTATCTAAAATTTTACCCGTAACTACTAGATAAAAAAAATTAAAAAAAAAAAAAATAAACCCATGAGTTTTTTCTTTTCAAAAACACCCTCATACGAAAAAAGGCAAAAAGTTTTTCCAAAATTTTTGGGGGAATTCAAAAAAAAAATTTTTTAAATTTTGTTTTCAAATGGCGTCCACTTTTTTTTAAAAAAATAGGGTTTTTACCCCCCGCGCCCCTATGAACCAAAATTTTTATTTATGTCAAAAAAATTTAAAAACTACTCTTAAAACCACCAAATTTCATTTGCATTCTCATGGGTTTTAGAGCAAAAAAAAATAAAACAGTTTTTTAAAAAAACTTTAACACTATTTAAATATTTTTGGACAAACGTTTTTGGCAAACTCTCATTATTTTTCATGCCCCGAATCACTTTGGTTTGTGTTTTACTAGCCCTGTATATATATATATTATAATATATATATATATTATATATATATATATATATATAATATATATATATTTATAAAATTTATATATATATATTATATATATATATATATATATATATATATATATATAAAATATATTATATATATATTATATATATATATATATTAATAATAATATTATATATATATATTATATATATATATATATTATATATATATATATTATATATATATACCAACGACACCCGGCACGCCAAACACCACTTCTTATAGAGCGTTGTCTAAAGGTTGAAAAATGCAAATTCTGTGTTTTTAGCTGTTGGCGCAGGGGAAACCCGGGAATAAGCGGGGATGGGTTGGTGTTAAATTTTAAAAAAAGAAAACTAGGTGTTTTTTTTTTCGATTCTCTCATATGTTTTAATAGCACATATGCAGTTGTGATTTAAAGTAAAAATAAAATGTAAAAGTTTGAAGTTTCAGCATATTCACTACTGATTCAGCCTCACCTTTAAAGACAGTGCCAAAAAGCGTGAAAGAAAAAATGAATCAAAAATAAATCTTTCTCCCCGCTCCGTGCAAATTGGGTTCGAGAAGAGTTTGGCTGACGAATCGAGCAGTGGATTTTTATACCCTTCTCCCTACCAATGGTAGAGCCAGAGAAATGAGAAGGGGAAAAAAACGCCAATCGGGGAAAAGTCAATAAAGGCGCCGCCATGGTTGTTTTTCCTTTCTTTTGTTTTCATTTGTGCTTTAAATTTATAATCTTGTTTGTAAACAAAATTTAATTAAATGGTTTTGGTTGAATAATATTACTTTTGAATAAAATTTAAAATTTTAAGTGAAAAAAATTTCCTTATTAAACAGATCCCTATCAAGGTGAATAATTTATGAATTCAAAAATTTTATGGGTTAAAAGTTCTTGGAAAAAGCTCAGAATATTGAAATCCAAATAATGTTTTGAATTTTTAGTAGATAAGAAAAGCAAAAATACGTTACTAGCATAAAAATATATTTTAAAATTTTTAATAAAAAGGGCAAGAAGACCCAGGGGGTTTTTCCAGAAACGATAAATGAAATTTTAAAAATCAAATAAACTTGTTTAAAAAAGTTTAAAAATTTCCCCAAAAAAACTGCTGTGTTTTTCTTTAAAACCCCTAAAGTAAACATATCTTTTAATTGGTTTTTTAAAAGTCAAATAAGGGCCTCTTTTTTAAAAATTTGTGTCAGTTTTCACATTTTTTATGTGATTCTTATCGAAGGTGTTTTTTAATTTGGTGTGTAAAAAAAGTGTTAACTAATTCGGAAAAACAAAACTAAAGTTACAATAAGAGGGGAAAATAAAAATCATACAATATAAAAAACATCCTAAAAATTTCCCCGGGGAGCATCAAATGGACAAATAGCTTTTAAATTTAAAAAAAATAATCAGTAAATAGTTTTTATTTTACACCTATTAAAGTCAAATGTTTTGCATTAAAAAGTAAATTTCCTGAAATGACATCAATAATACATGAGTTCTTTTAAAATTTTTTTTATAAAAGGGTTTTAATTCTATAATCTTTTATCATCTTAAGCGATCATAAATGAGTTTTTTTTTAATAAAAAAAAATCAATAACAGGAAGGTCCTATTTAAAAAAAAACCCTATATATTAATTTTATTTGCACTGTGATATACTAAACCCTTAACTTTTTCCCTTGTTTGTTTACCTTTTACCATTTTAAACAATCTCAGGTCAGCTGCCATTCAGATATCTTTTTTATGATTCTTTTTTTCTTCAAAACTCTTTTGACAATTAAATTTTTAAAATTCAAACCTTTTTGTTTCCTTTAAACTAATCTTATTGTATTTTATAATTTAAGATAATTTTTATCGATGTTTAAATATTGTAGATCACACACACATTCCCAATTGAACAAATTATTTCATAATTGGTTTTTGTTTAGGCTCTTTTCAGAGACAAGTGGAATGATTAATATGTAGCTTCCAAAATTTAAAATACCATTTAAAAAAGACACAATCATGGGCAAGTTCACACTCTCCCTCTAGGGAAAAGAAAAGTGACATTCTTACATTTTTAAACCGGTAGGGTTGGTTTTCTTAAACTATTGGGTTCCCAAAAAAACAAAATATTTTTTTTAATAGGTTTTTTTTTGGCCAAATGGAATCAACTTGGTTAACTTATTTCTTATTCTTTCCCCCTTTAATGATTTTGGTATGGTGTTTCACCAGGAAATTGGGGGGAAATTTGGGGGGTACTTGGGGGGAAATCCATCCAAAAAACAAAGGTATAACATTTTCTAAAATTCCTTGTCCTATATTTCATTATCCAGGAACTTTTTAAACAAATGTATCTTTAGCTGACCAAATTGTTCATTTGCAGTATACTCAACCATTTTAAAAAACTTCCTCTTTGGAAATCAAAATTAAAATGTTACATGTAAATTTTTTTTCTGAATATGCAAAAATCAAGGCCCCTAAAATTATAATGTATTTTTATCTTATAAAATTAGAAAAAATTTTTTTGGCTTTAATTTTCGGGTTTTTTTTAAATAAAATATTTTTTTCACTATATAAAATCTGGGGCCCCTTAAAAAGAAAATATTTGTGTACTATATCTTCGGGAAAACCCTTTCCCCCAAACAAGAAATAGTTAAAATTTAACTAAATTAAAACTTAAAATGGAACACTTAACTAAAATAAAACAAAAGATATAATGAAATCTAATCAAAAGTAAAAAAAACCTTACAAGTCTTTTTATACAAACCCTTTTTCCCATGAAAAAAACAAAAAACAAACAAATGTAATTTGATTTGACAAAGAAGCACAACCATGGCGGCTCACTTTCCCGTCCTCGTAAGTGGATCCGGGGGTTTAAACCTTTCTCCCCCTTCTTTTTCCTCTGGTAGAAGCGCGGGGAAAGGTTATTTTAATCTTCAGTGTCGCTCTTTGCTTTTGCCTGGGCAAGGCTTCCTCTATAAGTATAGGGTTAAAAGGTTAAAATAAGTTGTGATCTTTAATGTAATTTCTTATTTTTATTTTTTGTTATTTGCCCCAAATGCAATTATGAAGGTCAATGCCCTTCCTTCCCAAAAAAATTTTCAACTTGATCCTTATTATTCACTGACGACCAAACATTAAAATTTTATTAAAAAATAACAGAAAAATAGCATAAGATCAATTTGTTAAAAAAATTAAAAAATAAATAAAAGAAAAAGGTTTTAAAGAAGAAAATTAATTAAACGTCAATCGGGCTCAATACCAAAGGTAAAGTTTTATTACTCTTTCAAAAATTTCCATCTTCCTTTTTGCCAACAGTTCCAGCACTAAATCCCTTTCGAATCCAAGCGCTATGAAATACCAAAAAAACCCGGAAAAAATTTTCGAATTCTATTCG
The DNA here is from genome assembly GCA_019359885.1 of Listronotus oregonensis. Classification (NCBI taxonomy): domain Eukaryota; kingdom Metazoa; phylum Arthropoda; class Insecta; order Coleoptera; family Curculionidae; genus Listronotus; species Listronotus oregonensis. Next base: position 12,040 of record JAHBCN010020129.1, read on the forward strand.
TAAATCGCATTTCGCATTTCCCTTTGAACTACGCAAAACACCTTCTTGGCGTCGCTAAGTGTCCGATGAACCGGTATGATAAACTTTTAAAAAACCCTTTTTTGTTTTATTTTTAAAATCCATTTTAGTTTTTGCAAAATATTTATAAATAATGATTTGATTTAATTTTTAAAATGAATTCAATTACTCACTTTTTTAAATTTTTCGTAATATTTTTTTCCTAGAAACGTTAGGTCATTTAAGTAGTTTAAATCATTTAAAATTAAAAAAATATGTTGATAAATATATTTGATAAAAACCAAAACTTTAAAAAACAAAACCCGGCATTAGCAAAGATGAAACTTTCGATTATCTTAAAGACGAAATTGGGTTCCGACTTGCAGATCATTTCGACATCAAAAAAAAAAAATTTGGGTTAGCTGCTGAATTGGTTTGTTATAATGGATTTTTAGGTATCTTTGGTAAAAAGTATATTGCTTACGGATGCAATAGGGCTATGTCTCAAAACATATATCCCAGAATCTGTCGAACAGCTAATAGTATGTGATGTTAGCCAAAAAATTTAGATACAGTTCCAGTTATGAGGAATCAAAGTTAAAAACAAATTTTTGGGTGAAGGAAAAATTGAGGTGGGAATGCTGAAAAATCTAAGTTGAAATATTGGTATTTATTAATAAGTAGGTATAATTTAATGATAATTGCTGCAGAAAATGCCATAATCCGATTTTAATGAAATTTAATTCGAAGGGGTTTTTAGACCCGATCTGATCAGAGACTTTTTGGCGAACTGCTTTCGTTTTGGTACTCATTTAAAATTACTAACTAACCTCTTTCCCCTATTCCTCCTTCTTTGGGAATTCTTGGGGTTTTTACACTAAATTGGATTTTGTTTATAAACACTTTTTAAAAACTTATTTTATATTTATTTTATACTTATTTTTTATTTAATTGTAAACATTCACTTTTGAACCCGCCCATTATACAATGGGAATTTTAAACAAACATGGCCCTTTTTTTTTGAAAATCTTACTTCAATTTAATGGAAAAAAGGTTTAAAAAATACATAAAAGTTTTAAAGGTATTTTAAATATTGTGTGCCACAGTGTAAAAAACAGAATTTGTACAAGAAGGGGGAAATGTAAAAAGGGTTATTTATTTTCAAGTTTAATGAAAATCTCAAAAAAAACGTTACCGCAAAGTTTTAAAACTTCGTGATCAGGCCAAAACCTATCAATTCAGTTAAAAAACGGGGTTTTCAGCCACTTTCGCATAATTCCCAAAACCACATGCCTGCTTTTTCCCAAAACCTACTTTACTAAGATCAAATTTTTTTTGAAAGTTAAAATATATAATCACATTCAAACCCTTTAGACATTCCAGTGATGTTTGTTTAAAAAAAAAAGGTTAAAGAAGGTATTCTGAGCGTATTACACACCCAGGAATATTACGATGACACTTTTAAATAAGTTTAGTAATGTTTTGGTTTTTCATATTTGTGAGGATGGGTAGGTGTATGTATATTTAAGTTTATTTTATGTATGACCATGTTTTAAAAAAGTATTGTACATTTTAATTATTATTTAATTTTTTTAAACCCCAACGAAATATAGTGACATTATTATTATTATTTTAATTTTAAATTTGTTTTCAATTTTATTGTTTTATTTTACATTTTACCAATTTTGTTTTTTACATCGGGGTGTTTGTTTGTATTTTATTGTGTAAAAAATAGGGAATTTTGTTTTATTGATTTAGGGTTTTAATGAATAACATAATTAATTTGTTTTACATTTTGTGACCGGAAATCTAGTAACTTTGTTAGTTAATTTGTTTTTTGTTTTGTATATAAAGCATTTATTATTTATTTTTTATTTTCTTCTGTCTATATTTGGAAAAGTTTAAAAAATGTTTTTTGTTGTATTATTTAAATGTTATGTTGGGTAGGTTTTCGGCTTTGTTGAGAGTTTTCTGGGACAATAAAGCATATTATTATTAATTACCCCAATATTGGGCCTATTCGATAAAAAAAATTCGCCAGCAAAAAATAACTGTAAAAGAGGGCACCCTTGATCCTGTGCAGTAACAATTTCCAAATATTGAATGTTTTTTTTTCCTTTACACACGGTTTGTGGGGACCTTTTTTTATCTTTGACAGTGGGTCTTTTGTGCGTTTTTCGGTTTTTATGAAATCCCCCGCGTTTTAATTTTAATTTTTTCCCTTTTTGGGTTTTATTTTGTGGTTGTAGAAGTTTTTGGATTGATTCCTTTATATTTTAGTATTATTGGTTTTTTTAAATTTTAACTATAATTTTGTTTTATTGTTTTTCTTATAATATCGAACAAAATCCTGAAAGTTGAATTTTTTTTCAAACCAGGGGACTAGAATCCCTGATTAAAAACAACCCGGGGTAAATTAAAATACCCTTTTCCCGAAAAACCCCAATTTTGGGTTTTAAAATTTTTTTAATGCCCAAGACCGTCCTTTTGGTTTTCAAAAAATGTTATTTAATCTTTTTGGGGTTTTAAGAGTGGAAGGGTGTTATACCCCTACTTTATAACAAAACTTTGCTCAAAAAAAGTTTGGGTTCCCTCTTTGAGCCAGTAAAATTTCTATCAGTAAAATCTGTATATTTGTATTTTTCTAATCAAAACATCTTTAGAATATTGTTTTCATGTCGGGGAAGGTTTTCCTACAACTTTTCCTTTTTGATTTTATTCAGAAAAAAATGTTTCTTAATAATGATCCACATTTCAGAAAACCTTTTTTCTCTTTTCCAGGGGGCTAAAAAGGGAATATGGCATTTTTATAGGTATTTTCAGGCTTCTGCCCGGGGTTGGAATATAATTTCCCTCTGACAGCCCACAGGCAACATGTAATGCCATTTTTTGCATTTTTTGCAGTCCAAAAGAGGCCCCGCCCCTCTTGTTGTTCCACATTTTTGGTGTCAGACTGAAATCTGTACCGCGGGTTTTACCCTTCTAAATCTTTAGGTCTGGTGTAAAAAATCACCTTTCCCCCTTTAACGGTACTTTGTTTAAACCTCAGCCTTGGTGGACTTTCCAGGGTATAAAAAAAAAACATCTAAAAAATTCATATTTTTTAAAATCAAAAATCAAAATTTTTTGTTATAAGAAAAAAAAAAATTAAATTTGTTAAAATTTTTTATTTATCTGCATGAGGTAATACTATTTTTTTACTTTTATACAAATTATAAATTTTTAAAATATTTATTACC
>JAHBCN010020130.1:0-15306 GCA_019359885.1 Listronotus oregonensis
AATTTCCACGTCGCTCAATAGGCACGTTGGAGTAAAAAAAAAAAGGTTATACGGGGGTTTTTTTTTTCTCTCCACTGCCAAACGGCAAGGCTGCCTCTAGTATAAAAGATAAAAGATAAATATATTTAAGATTTTTTAAAACCCCCTTTTTTCTCGCTATCGAAAACATAGGTCTAAGCGGGAAAAAAGAGTTAACGTTATTTGTCCCAAATTTTTTTTTTTACTTTTTTCTGTCTATACGGCCATTTCCCGTCCACCCAAATATAAAGGTAACAGTGTATGCCCCAAACCCCTTTTTATTTTTTTCCCCCAAACCCAAAAAAAAAAACCCTTTAATTATCCAGAAAGCGTTCAAACCTTGTCGCTTTTGAACTGACATAAAACCGTGTAATTTTAGGTCCGGCACTGGTCCTGCTTTTTAAATACGCATGCTAAATAACACTATTGTTTGTTTAGTGCGCGCTAGAATAAACTTGATTGATAAATGTGATTAGCCATTATATATCAAAAGTTAGGTTATCTATATTAAGTTCTTACTGGTTTCGGTTATTTTAGAGATCTCGATTGCCTCTCGATCTCCAAACACATCCTTTACCAGTAAGGAACACTTAGTGACTTTAATACTTAATTTGTTATTTTTGGTGGTTTTATCTATTAAAACAAATTTAAAATTTAAAACCTAATATTAATTTTATCTTAACTCGACAACTTACTGCTACATTTAATAATTTACTTTTATTTAGTAATGTTTTACATTGTTTAGAGTCAAGACCCGATTTGGTTTTAAAAAGTTATAATTCTTAATAGTGTTTAAATTTTGTGATAGCACTCGAAGATAACAAATATAAACTCATAGATAAAAAAATATTTAAAATATTCTAAAAATTAATTGTTAACTTAATATATTAAGCAATACTTTCGAAAACGCCCCCTCTCTGATTCGTCTGTGATTTTGCTCAGGGATTGTGTATAGCATAAGAAACATCGTTCAGAGGTTTTTTTTTTGGCGGCAATAGTGAAAATGAAAATCTTTCTAATGCTATAAAAAAGTCTTGTACAAAGTTACAGTATCACCCAGAACTAACCAGAACTAACCACGCCCCTCTCCGATTCGTCTGTAACTTTTCACAGGATTTGGGTTTTTAGCAAAGAAACATCGTTCAAATTTTTTTTTTTAAAAAATAGTAAAAAATTAAAATCCTTCTAATGCTATAAAAAAGTCTTGTACGAAGTTACAGTATCACCCAGAACTAATCACGCCCCCTCTCCGATTCGTCTGTAACTTTTCACAGGACTTGTGTATAGCATAAGAAACATCGATCAGAGGTTTTTTCTGGCGGCAATAGTGATAATTAAAATTTTTTTAAAAGCTAAAAAAATCTTGAAAAAATTACAGTATCACCCAGAACTAACCAGAACTAACCACGCCCCCTCTCCGATTCGTCTGTAACTTTTCACAGGACTTGTGTACAGCATAAGAAACATTGTTCAGAGTTGTTTTTTGCAGCAATAGTGAAAATTAAAATCTTTCTAATGCTATAAAAAAGTCTTGTACAAAGTTAAAGTATCACCCAGAACTAAACAGAACTAACCAGAACTAACCACGCCCCCTTTCCGATTCGTCTGTAACTTTTCACGGTACTTGTGTATAGCATGAGAAACATTGTTCAGGATTTTTTTGGCGGCAAAAGTGAAAAGTAAAATGTTTCTTATACTATAAACAAGTCCAGAACTAAACAGAACTAACCAGGACTAATAAATTTATCCTTTAATTTTATTACATATGTTAATAATAAAAATGTTACTGTAAAATTTGTTAATTGTTTAATTGTTTAATTTAATTCAATTATTTTAAATTTGATTTAATCAGAATCTTTTTTCTTTTCTGATTTGGTACTCATCTAAAGAGAAATGAAAAGGTATTTATATAAAAGTAGGGCTTTACTGTTTTTTGGCCATAAAAAATCAAAAAATGAAGATATTTACAATTTTTTTTTTGATGTTTTTTTCGTCATCGAAGTTATGAAAAAAAAAGTTTGAAACTTTAAAACAATGATTATATGAAGATTTTTCATTTAAAAAATCGAAATTTTTTTACCTTTGACTAAATATAAAAGTCATACAATAATTTTTTTTAATATTAAATTTTTTTTTGTTTGCATCAAAATAATAATAATAATAATAAAAATTTGAAAAAAAAACCAAAATATTAATTTTTATTTTTTTTAAAATATTTTTAATAAAAAAAACCCCCAAAAAAAAAATTCTGTTTAGTTTTTTTTTTTTCTATTCTCATTAAATTTAATTTTTTTAAAAAAATTATAAATTTGTAAAAAACCCTAAAAATTGAGTTATCAAAAAAAATAATAATAATCGCTCGTCTTTTAATTCGCAATAAAAAAAAAATTTAAAATTTTTCAAAATATTATTGGATAACACTCACATTTGCGATCAAAGTCAAAATTTTATTACATTTTTAATTACAAAAATCATTATGAATCGGTTGTTTTTTTAATATTAAACCATTTTATTATAAATCCGATGAAAAGTAGAATAAAAAAAAAAAATAAACTTTCGGGTATATCAATTTTTTTTTTTTTTATGGCCAAAAAAATATGGAGCTCTACTTCTATATAATTACCATTTTTTTTTTTTTAAAATTTGGGCAAAAAAAATTTTACCAAGATTTTTTTTATTGCGGCCAAAAAAAACCCCCAAACATTGTTTCTTATGCTGTAAGAAAGTTCTGTGCGAAATTATAGACAAATCAAAGGGGAGGGACGTTTTCGAAAGTTTAACCTTTCTTTTATTAGCAAAAACATTTGTTCGAAAATAATATACAATGGTTTTAATTAAGCTAACAAAAAAATGGTTAAAATCCAAGAACTAATTAATTTAGTCCGGTCTAGAAAGCCCCATTGACCCTTTTTCATTTCAATGGAGAATCCGTCAGCCTGACTGGATCATCATTACTTTTTTTTGATTAGAAACTGTGAGGATATAATCATTTTGATGTCCAATTTGGATGCATTGTTAAAATATGACATCGGCTGTATCCTGTTATCTTGACGTAATTCCAATTTAACTTGAGCTTAAATACTTTTAAGGATGGTTATTCCCGCAATTCTAGATTGGCTAAACATTTAATTGTTATTTGGGCGATTTTGAGCTACTGCTTTTATTAAAAATTAATATAGTTATAGAAATATAAAAAAAAAAGATAATTCGTTTTCCTATCAGAAAACCTAAAAAAAACATTGGGACACTTATCAGGGTTGCTTTTTGCCGGTATTTTTCAAAACTGTGATAATTAGCTCGATTCTGTAAAAAGTCTTTAAATAGTTTTTATGTACAATTGACCTTAACGTGCTATTTATAGAACAAATTTGCATCCAAAAAGGTGAAAAAAAAAAAAAAAAACAAGTTTTTAAAAGGTGTTTATAAATTTTTTATGCCAATTTAGTGTATAAATCAAAATTTTTAAAAAAAGAAGGGAATAGTGTAAATGGGGTTAGTTTGATTTTTAAATATGATGATAAATTTTTTCCCAAAAACAAAAGGCCCCCAAAAAAAATTTTTGATTCGTAATAAACCCCCCCAAAAAAACCCCCCATACCAAATTTGGTAAAACCCGGGGAGGGAGGAAACCCCTTTTCAGACAATTACCGACGAATTTTTTTTTTTTTAAAAAAGGGGTGCTAAAGTAACAAATTTTTCCGTCTTAAATGGTTTTCTGCTTTTTTTTTTATTCCCCCTATCTTTTCTTTGTATGTCTTTTTTGCAACGTTCTTGACTTCGCAAGTAGCAAGATGTTTTTAACTGCTGCTGCACCCATTTTTTTTGACTTCTGGGGTTTTTTTTTTTGGCATTTGATAATATTTTTTCTCTGTTCTTTTTCTAAATAATTTTAGCTTTTTTAAAAAAAATTTAATGTCAAACAGTTTAAATTTTTTAAAAAAAAATTTTTTAACATACCTGCTGTGGCAACTCTTGATCCCTCTCGAGGAAAAACCCCTATACAGGCCTAAAATTTGTATTTCATCCTTTTTTTTTTAAATTTACCTACATATATGTTAATCGCAATCGTACATTATATTAGATAGATTTAGTCCCAATTTTTTTGGGGAAAAAAAAAATTTTTTTTAAATAATCCCATATTTTAGATAGTTTAAATTTTTTTTGACGGGGTTTTAATTTTAATTTGGGTTTTATTTTAACAGGCTTTAGATTTGTACTAAAAATGTCGTTATTTATAATATTTTTATTTTGTTATTGTGTTTGTAAAAAAAAAGTCAAATTGTCAACCACTTTTTTTTTTAAAAGGGGTCTGATTTTTTTTTTAAGTAATAATTTTATTGTTTAAGTCTCCTTAAAAATTAAATTGTATGGTTTTTATTATAACTTTAACGACCATGATGAACGCGTTGTTAAATTAGCAATGGACTTACAATGGGTTAAATTTAACAAAGAGGTAAAAATTAACATTTTTGGCAACAGGGTATAACCTAATTGTTAACTATTTGTAAAAAAAAATTTAGTTCGGCATTTTGCATTCAAAATCAAATAAACATAAAAACTTAAAACAATTAATCCCTTAACCGAAAAAAAAAAAAAGTTAGTTTGACATTACAACAAAGAAATTTTATATATTTTCTTAAAAAACAAGAAAATAGATAGTTTAAACCCCCAAAATACAGAAAAATTTTTTTAAAATTTGGGTTTTTAAGGTTCTTCAACATAACATTTTTTAAAACCCCTACTACATTTTATGATACAGTCTGGTGGTAATTATCTGTATTTACTAAAAGCTAACCCCCTTTTTTTTTTTTTTTAGTTAATGCTGTTTTATTTATAGGCCTATGTCAAACCTTTTAAAACCCAGGGGTAACTTGATCTAAAAATTTTTTTCGCAAAAAAGATGTTCTGATTTTAGAAAAGCGCATATAAAAAAGTTTATCGCTAGTTGAAAAATTTTTTTGGGGGGGTAGCTCAAGAGCGTTTTAACTTTTTACATATTTTCCCCTTTTTTTATCGTTAAACCTTTCAGAGCACCCAAATCCCGAGGTGGGACAAATTTTGTCCATGAAAAAATTCTTATATATAGATTATCCATCGAACCTTTTTGCATGTTTCGGGGAGCCTAAATTGGGGGGAAACACCCCCGTAAGAAAAAAATATAAGTGCAACATTTTTCCCTACATGCTAAGTGGAGGGGGGGGAATTTTTTTCCCCAGACTAATCAGCACAAAAAAAAAAGAGAAAAGTTTCTTTTTTTTTCTTTTTTCTTTTCTTTTTTTGACTTGGGTCGGATATGGTTTGCAAAAAATTTTTAAAAAAAAACGCTGAAAAAAAAAGATAGTTAGCGCCCCAAATCATTAAATAAAACATTTTGCATGTCTTGGATGCAGAAGAGAATTTCACTTACTTAAAGTTTACGCAAAAACATAAAGAATGTATAAAATTTTTAAAAAAATTTGGCGCCTTTATTGTTTTCCTCAAAAAAATTTATAATTTTGAAGCCCATGTCCCATCAAGTCTCAAAGTGTGCGTAACTTTCTTCTTGGTTTTTATGTTATTAGACGGCGGAGAATAAAAGGGCCCCCCCGCCGTAAAAGCGGGGAAAAAGGACCTTTTTTCCTTTTTCTCTCACGTGGGTTTGCCAAGTTGTAAGGCTGCCCCCAGTGGTATATGCTCGAAAGTTGCGATAAATAATCCAAGTAGCTTTCCCTTAGTTTAAAAATGGAAAAAAGGGCCCTTTATACAATAAATATTTGAAATCGTACAAAACGCTCTTTTTATCTAAACCTAATCTCATCTAGCGTGCTTGTAAAAATTATTATATTTATATGCCTTTTTTTAAAAACCCAAAAAATATTTTCATTGCGCCCAAAAAATTTTTAGATCAAGTTTTACATCCTAGGTGCGTTTTACTTGGTTTTTTACAAAGGCCTTGCGACCAATGGGGGTCTTTCCCCCATCGGGTCCCTAACGGTTTTTTAAGTAACGCAAGTTATAGCTTTAAACAGTTTTAAAAAATGTAAGAAGTTAGTTTTTAGTAGTTGGTGATACCTAATTATGACATGATATTATTTGAATTATTTAATTATTGTGTTTTAAAGAAAATATAAATATTAGAGATAGTAAGAAAAAAATTTAGTAAGAAAATTGTTTTAATAATTTTTTTATTAAATTAAAACATTAATTTTCGGAAAATAAAGCAAATATTTTTAAATACTACTACTCTAGATGAGGCATAAAATTATATTAAAGAACCTGTTAAAAACCCAAAGTTCTGCAGTATTGGTCACTTGAGTTTCATCTATCATAATGCTTTTTTTGAAGAAAAAAAAAATGGGGGATGCCGAACCTTTTTTTTTTTCATATTATGTGCAAGGTAGGAAAATTTTTTTTTTAAATATTTTTTATGCTTATTGGTTTTTAAAAGAAAAATTGAACTAAACTTTTTCTTGTTATCTAGTTGCGATAAAAAAGTTTAAAAAATGTGCTATGTTGTGAATTTTTTCATTTTTTTACTCCTTTTTAAAATTTAACAATTGTTAAGTCCATTGGAAACTTTAAAAAGGGTATCTTTTCATGGGGAATATTTTGCATTTTTATGTTTTATTGTTTAAAGTATCTAACAAATACATTGTTTTTATTAGGGGGTGTTGCAGATGTACCTATTTCCCAAATTATAATTAAAAAAAAAATAGAAAACCCTAAAATTTATTTAAGTTTTTACTTTTCACCCCCCCCCTTTTAGGAATCTTCTGGAAGCATCTGAATTTATAAAAAACCGAGCACATGAATTTAATAATGTAATTAAATCCGAAAAACGACCTTCTTGGCTGAATTATTGCCGGCCATATTAAAATTTTTGATTCGCCTTTTTTCTCCGACGGCTGCGGTCGTTCAAAAAAAATAATTATCCCCCAATTTATATTTGCTCCTTATTCGGGGGGTGAATTTTCATTATCACCGCCTCGTTTTAAATGCGATATCTAAAATTAAATTTTTTTAGGCTGCAATTTGGCCTTCTAATGTCATTTTTTTTTTAAATTTTAATCTATGTGAAAATGCAAGAAATAAGTTATTGTTTTATAAAAAACAAAACTTGTAATGGAAGTCACAGCTAATGATGAAAAAAAACCTACGATTGTGGGGAAAAATAACTTTTCGCACGATTTTACTTAACTGTACGATTTTTACTTTACCGTACGATTTTTAAATTGTGATAGAATACCCGGGATATAAAGGGTGTAGGCTTAAAACAAGTAAAAAAGTTTATATGACATATTTATCAAAACTTGACATATTTTCGTCCAAACGATATCAAAGTTAAAAAATTTGGAAACAATTATTTTTGAAAACCTTAACAACGGGAAACTTCCGTCTTAACCCTTACAGTAGATTCTTTTTCTAATAAAATAAACTAAGTTTGGGAATTTTTTTAAAATACAAATTCCCCATTTAAAAAATTTAAAAAACCCATTGGCAACAGCGCTAACAGAAGAAGCCTTGTGCGTGGAGTAGTCAGTTGTACATTGTGCTCACCGGCCCCGTTATTTTTAAAATCGGGGGAAAAAAACCAAATATGTTATAAATTTACGACAACCGTAGTGGGAGGTGTACCAAAAGTTTTTAAAAACCCGGGGTGTGTGCAAAAACCCCCAAATCTAAATAAAAATGTGCTAGTTTAAGACACAGTAGTTTGTGTTCTTAAAAAAAAATATTCGGCTTAACTATACAAAAAAAATTTTTTGTTTTTCACTTAAATTTTTTCAAATTTAATATCAAATAAATTGCAAGAAATAATTTTTATTATTTGTAGATATGTAAAAAACATCTTTTTAAAAAAAAAGTAAATATGAAAACCTTTAAAAAAAAGTTCGACGTTCGACTCGTTGCGATAAAGCCAGCGCGGTGTTGTCAAAATTTTTAAACTTTGAAAGCCCATGTTCGAGAACAGTTAACTTTTAACCCATGTGTTTTAGGCTTTTTTTGGGTTTTTTTAAGCTCCACTATCGCCTATTGAAATCATGAGCATCCCCTTTTTACACTCTGTATATTAGAATAAATGGATCCAAGTTGTTATTAAGATGTCAAATACATTCACCCCGATCTGGCGCAGGTGGAAAAACTATTTTATGCCTCAGTAACTGTCAAAAATTGACAATCAACACATAGCCCTTTTTTTTTTATCATTTTTTCAAGTTTTTTGGAATGGATAGCGAAGAAGAGCAGTTTAAAGAAGAAGCTTTTCATGGAGGCTATCAACCCAGCAAAAAGTACCTAAAATTTCCCCCAAAAAATTTTAAAAAAGTTACAGAAAAAAGTTCATTTTGTTTGAGTCCTGGTGCAATTAAAAATAATCCCCCAAAAACGAAAGAGGGATTGCTAGTTTTTTTTATATATTATCAAGTACATAAGCATCATCAATGCAATGGTTGAGATATTTGATGTTAAAATTATTCAAAAACTTTTATTATTAAGGGAAAAATTTTAAACTAACATTCTATTTTAAGATAGTCAACGATAATACAAACCAAAAAAATTAAAAATTTTGGAACAGCATTATGTAGGATATTTTTTTTTTAATGTCCGGGCAACGCTTATCTCATGATAAAATATTCAATTTTTTGGGATAGCAGACGCTTGAGTTGATAAAGATGACGATTAAAAAGGGATTAAAGATAAAAAGACATTCGGGAATCACCAATATCTACCACAAACAATAAACCGAAAAAATTTATAGTTTGGACGCAGATAAGAACTAACCCAGCTACATGAAGCTTACAGAAAGTACGTGGTTGCGCACCTGTGGGAAAACCACAAACAAACGCTTTTTTAAAAAGCACCAATTAAAGGGTTGGTGTTATTTTTTTGGTAAAAAACGGTCTCACACCTTTTAAAAATATAGGCTTGAAAATCCAGAAATGTACACGGGCCACTATTTTCGGAGGTCCTCGGCAACCTTGCTGGCGGATTCTGAAACCAATATCACTAATAAAAAAAGGATAAAAGGGGGGGACGTCAATCAGTTGGGGGGATCCTATATTGAAGATTTGCTCAAAAAAAAAAAAAAATTGCCGAAAATATTTTAAAATGTCTTCAGGAATAATAAATTCAACTATAATATTTAAACCCAAAAAAATTGTCAGCTTCTAATACTATATTTGGTAAAATGTTTTTCGAAGGAGGTCGGACAGTAGCAAGCACACATCAAATAAAATTTAAAAAAACCCAAAAAGTTCAAGGTTGTGGCATCTGAATAAATTTTTTAGTATGCGTTTAGTTTTTTATTTATTTTTTTTTTTGTTATCATTAAGAGTTTATATAAAGTACTGATAAAATGCCCCAACAATGATATGCTTAATTTGTTTTAAGTTCTCTTTTTTTTTATTTCTAAAATAAAATTATATTTCAGGTCCATTCCTCTGTATCCTTGACCACGTAGTACGCCCCTGTGGGGTTATATAAAAGGGTTGAAATTTTTATCTAGTGCCCGTGTTCCCTCAGGTTCCCGCTAACTCTCATTCGCCTTTATGCTTGACGGTATGACACCGGATCAAATTTCTTGGGGAAATTTTCGATACGCGGAATCAAACCGCTGATTACAGACTTTTCTTTTTTCTCTTAGTGAATGGTGTGTGTGTGCATTTTAAGGTGTGTATTTTCCCCTTTTTGGGACATACATAAATATATCAAAATCAGGAAATGAAATTAAAAAACTATATATGCCTTTCTTTTTTTTTTTTTTTAACTTTTGGGGAAAAAGGGGGTTCTGAATAAAGCGGACTGGGAAAAAAAAATTTTTCCCAAAAGGAGTTGAAAAAAAAGATTAAGAAACTGGAACGGAAAGCCCCAAAAATAAACGTAGGCAAAAACAACGCTCAGGGTCAAACAATCGCAGAGCAAAGAAAAAGTTTTGAAGATCAAGACCCAGAGGGGGGGATCGACATCTACCATAAGGTCTAGATCCGCAGCTTGAGTCCACATCCCTCAACCTCAAGACTGAAAAGAGATAATCGTGGCCCAGAGGCCCGGGATCTCGACACAGCAAAAGATCGAATCTCTGAAGATTCGGCGAGCCCAATTTACAAATGGATGATCACAATCCGCGAGATGTGGCCTCCATTGAACCCCCTCTACATGGGCATAACATAGTTTGTCTCCAGTATTAAAAATTTTCCCGATGAGGTTTATCGGACGATCTTATTAAAATTCTGGGAAAAAATCCAGAAAAAAACCCCCCAAAAAAATGTTTAATAAAAACCCCCCCTTTCTTCTAGATGGAGCCATGTATTTTTTTAAAGGATTGGGGAAAAGGGGGGGAAAAAAACACATTGCTAAACAAATATGTGCTTCCTTCCAACTGGAAGCCATGACCCCCCCCAAGAAAACCCAGAAATTAGAAATATTTTGTCTAACCCCAAAATTTTAAAAAGGGGGAAAAATTTGGCTCAACAAAATCAATTATCTAAAGGCCAGTACCTTCCTAAGGGAATGGGGAAATTTTATTAATGGAAAAAATGGATATTGCCAAAGGGTTTGGGAACCCTTGGGGAAAGTTTAAAGGGTCTGGTCGTATTCTGACAGATTTAAATACAACATAACGATGGTCGGGGGAAAACCCCAAAAACCCCCAGCGATAAATCTTTTCAAAGAAACTGGGGAAAAAACCAAACCCATAAATTTTTTTTTTGGGGCCCCGAACTAACAAAAAGGGAAAAAAAAGCAAAACCTTTGGGGAAAAGGGCAAGTAAAGACCTAAGATTTGTACCCCCAACACCCCAAAAAAAAATTTAATTATACCCCTAGCCATAAAAAACAAACCCCCAAAAAAAAAAAGGGGGGCAACACTGGCTATAACCCCAATAATGCTTTAAACAGAGTCCCCCCCCCTATCGACAAAAAAAAAGGCATGGGACCCCAAAAAAGGGGACTTCTAAAACCCCGGGTCAACGACAATACGGGGGAAAAGGAAATAACCGTAAACGATACATTTTTTTGGGGGGCCCCCAAAAAAAAGCTCCCAACAAAAACCCAAAAAAAAAAGACCAGCATTTTTTTTAAAAATTGCTATGGGGGAAATTTTTTGTATGGGGGCCCCCTTTAAAAAATGTATCACAACAAATGATCAATTTATCTCTCCAATTTTTCACGGACAAGCCAGAGGGGAAAAAAAGGGTTTTTTTTAAATTTTCGTGAATTTAACACATACGAAAAAAGCATCACATTTTTAAAAAGGAAAATTTTTGAACAGCCATGAAATTTTTCTTTCAAAAAAGGGTGCTTTATGTCAACCATAGATTTAAAAGATGCTTTTTTTTTATTTTTTTGTTTAAAAAAAAAACAAGAAAAATCTGAATTTTTTTTTAAAAAACAACTATATAATTTACTTGTCTACCATTCGGTTTTTCCTCCGCACCCTATTTTTTTACGAAAAAATAAAACCCCTTTTTTAAAAATTTTGGGCAACATATTTTTTGGTAAATTTTAGATGATTTCTTAATATTTGGAAAAAACATATGAGGACTGCAAAAAAAATACTGATATACAATTAAATTTTTTAAAAAAAATTGGGGTTTATCAAAATTACAAAAAAAAATAGTTTAAAATTTTTTTAAAATAAACAAACTTTTCTAGGATTTATTTATAATAGGGGAAAAAAAAGTTGCTTGAAGTAGGGGGGGAAAAAGGGCTTAAAATTGAAAATTACATTCAACGATTTAAAAAAAAAAATAAAATCCATAACGTTAGAGAGTTTCTAGACTTTGCGGAATATTAATACCCCAGTCTGCCCAGCCATAAAATATGGTTGGTTATATAAAGGCACTTAAAAGGGGACAAATATATCGCTCTCGAGGCCAATAAAAAAAATTACGATTTAAGATGAAATTAGGCGCAGAGGCACTTGAAATCTTTTGGTGGTGTAATAATATTTTAGGGGAAAAAAAACAATGTTAAATTGGATTCTTTCGATATGGTAATTTTTAGGGACCCACCCTTTAAACGGGTTGGGGCGCATGTTCGGGTAACCAAACAACCAATGGCTGGTGGGATGAAAAACAAAGACATAAGCATATAAATGAATTAGAATTGTTAGAATTTTTTTTATGGCATAAAATGCTTTAAAAAATACAAAAAATGTACATATCTTAATACGAACAGACAACACAACGGCCCAAATGTATATAAAAAAAAATTATTAAATTTACAAACTTTGGGCACTAGCAAAAGAAATCTGGAAAAGGGAAAAACGCAATATCTGGCTGTTTGCATCATATATTACATCATCGGAAAACCACAGGCAGATAGAGCATCTAGAACAATGTCAAAAGATACAGAGTGGACCTTATCTCAGTTATATTTTGAACAATTTCATCTGAATTTGGACAGCCAGATATTGATCCATTCGCTTCAAATCTTAACCACAAATGTTAAAAAAAATTTGTCTTGGAAACCAGATCCTAATTCTATAGCAGAAAAAGGGTTTTCTCCCGCAGTGGAATAATTTTTTGTGTTTTTTTGCATTCCCACCGTTTTCATTAATTCTAAGAACACTTAACAAAATAATAAACGATAAAGCAGAGGGGAAAACTAATAAAATACCCTGGTGGCCTAGCCAACCATGGTACCCCTTTCGAAAAATTAAAAAAAAAGAAATATATTTGGGACCCAATAATAATATTCTTTTTTTTTCTGTTCTTCTGTCAAATAAACAAAATTTCATTATACAATCCCCCCCAAATTTTATATGTTATAAAAATTTCCCTTTAAAACATTTTGAAACAAAAAAATTTCAGATACGGTACTATGAACTCACATAAATCTGCATTAAGCCTTATCTTTAAAAAAACATATTGGGAAAAGACTCAAAACGCGTTTCCCCGAAACAATTTTTAAAATAAACCCGTCAACGCCTAGATACAACAACCGGGACCCGGCTCAGATCATAAATTATTATGAGAAACTGGGCCCAAACAAAAATTGACAATAAAACAAATATCAAAAAATTAGTCACCCTTTTATCACTCGTGACAGGTCACAGAATACAAACAATATCTTTAATTGAATATCAAATGTTTTAGAAAGCTCAGCAGGTTTACAGATTTTTTTATCTGACCCAATAAAAACTTCCTGAATAAATAAAACCCAACCATGTTTACAAAATACCCCTTTTTTAGGAAAATCCTATTGTTTGTGCGGGATCAACATTAATAGCCTACAAAGAAAAAAAAATATGGGGGTATCGAAAACCAGACCAAGATTTTTTTTTCTTAACATATAAAACCCATATAGAGTGGCCACAAAACAAAGCCTTAGCCGCTGGATTAAGGAATCGCTGAAAAAAGCCGGAATAGATACCAATAAAATTTAAAAAACCCCCTTCAGTTCGGCACGCTTCTACATCGACTGGGACATAGACACGGGCTGTCTGTTCAATGCATCATGCAGACAGCGGGATGGACGGAACAAACAACGTTCCAAAATTTTTTTAACAAAAACCCGTATGTTTAATTCCCAATTTGCAACAACAATTTTATCATCGCCACAGAAATAAATTTTGTACAATTAATCCTTTTTCATTAATATTAAGATAAAATATAGCTTTGTTTTAACATGTTATTCACGTATTTTTTTGTTTATTTTTTCCCAACAACTTTTAATTATTTTGAAAATAACCATTCACAACTTGTAAAGGATAATCGCAACCAATACCTTTAAAAACTACGTGGTCAAGGATACAGAGGAATGGACGCTGAAATATAATTAATAATCAAATAACTTACCTTTAAGTGAAGTTCGGGTTTAAATTTTATGAAGCGTCCATTTAATTTATCACCCCCCCCCTCCCTTTTTCCCCATTTCTTTGCAATTATCAAAAAAACTAAATAAAAGAGAGTTACAGCGGGAACCTTGGGGGGAACACGGGCACTAGATAAAACTTTCAACTAGTGAGTATAAGCACGAAAGGGGCGTACTACGTGGTCAAGTGATACATTCGGAATGGGCGCTTCATATAATTAACATCGAACTTCCTTCAGGTAAGTTCGTTTGATTATTAATTTTTTTTAATATTTATCAGTTTTAATGGTTATATGTTTATAACAAAAATGGGGGGGTTATCAATTCGACACGTATATATTTTAATAATTTTTAAAAGGGTTTTTGGGGTATTGGTTATCACTTGAAAACAAATTCGTGAAAGCAATTTTCTGACTAATTGTGGTTTTTGGGTGCCTAAGTATGAAAAAAAATTTTAATATGCTATTAAATTAAGACTTGCGTTTTTTTAAAACGGGGTAAATTTTCATCATTTAAAAAAATTTAAACAATTTCAATTCACTCCATTTTCGGCAACATTATGTAAACAGATTTTTTTTAAAAGAATACATTTTTGAAGTAGCATAGTCTAAAGTTAAAAAACAATTTTAAAAAAAAATAAAAAATCAAAAATTTTTTTCTTTTTTTTTTTCCCTTTGGGGTTTTTTTAAAATATTTTTTTTATTGTTTGAGGCAAGATAAGTATTACCATAAATTAAAAAAAAAAAAACTGATGTCAAAACCCCATAAAATAAGCGTGGTTAATATTATTTTATTAAAATTTGACAAAAGTATGATTTTAAGAATTTTGCAACTATTTATTAATTCTTTCGGGTTTTTTTTTATAAATTAAATTGCTTTGTCGTCATATAAGATTATACAGCTTCTCAACAAAGCAGAATAAAATAAAAAATTTCGACAATAACAAAGAATAATATTAAATTATATGATATTATGAAGAAAAATGACGGGACATTGGTTCCATAAAATAAATCTATTTTAAATTATCTCTAAAGTATTCAGACAATGCATAATAAGCATTTTCTTAAAACGTTTTTAAAGGCCAATTTAAATTTATGAAAACTACCTTTGTTTTATTTTAATACTAGCAGGTAAATTAAATATATTTTTAAGTCCCCAAATCCATTTTTTTTATTAAAGTAGAACATGAATTTGAAAGATAAAGTCAAGAATTTTTTCAGTCTTGTGTAAAGTATTTTCCCGTAATATTAAAAAATATTTTTTTTTTATTAGAGATGTTCTAATATATAGATAGAAGTAAGTGTTAAAATTCTTTTTATATAAAGAATGGTTTACATGAGTCTTTGGGGTTAGCTTTACAAATATATCGAGCTTTTTCTTTTTTAAGCAAAACACTAACGGCCGAGTGATGGTCGTTGTTAAAGTTGAATGGACTTAAAATTGTTAAATTTTTCAAAGAGTAAAAAATAAAAAAAAATTGATAACATAGCACAT
>JAHBCN010020131.1:0-15381 GCA_019359885.1 Listronotus oregonensis
ATTATTTAAATTTTAAAAAGGGTTCGAAAAAAGACCATTTTGCAATAGTTTTTTTTAAAAGAAAAATATTATTGTATGCGAAATTTTTAAGTAAAAACAAAAAGAAAAGCATCAAGGAAATTTTTAAAACTTAACAAGTAGATATGCCTGAATTTTTATGCAATACGAAAGACACCATACGGGGTAATGATGGGAATTTTTAAAAAAAAAACATAATTTTTTAAAATATTTATTAAAAAACCTTTTGGAAAAAGGGAATCAAACATTTCCCCTGGTATTTGGGGAATGGGGAGGAGTTCAATTACAGGCAGTATTTATTTTATTTACCACGTACAAGATAAGATATAAATTTTATTCAAAGGTTTGGTAAATACCTGCAAGTTGCAGATTTTTAAAAAAAGGTTAAACGATTTAAAATAAGAATAAAAAATAGATGTAGACAGATATTAAGATCAAACAACTTTTTACATTAATCAATAATATTTTTTTTTAAAGCAAAAATTTAGGAAAATAAAAATCTGTTTGAAAACAATATAAAAACCCATGGGTACAATGCAAAATCTAAAACTTATGAATCTTAACAAACCTAACTTCAGTAAGATTTTTAAGCTGCAATTATGTAAGCTGTAATTAAATTTATTAAATATTTTTTAAATACCAAACAAAAAAGGTTAATCCTATTAAAAGCATATTATAATTTTTAAAAAATTTTGACTTTGCGCTAAAAACATATCTTATGTTATTTTTTTCCCATATATTTGCAGACACCCTGTTTATTTTTAAATAAATATTTTATTTTTTTTTTAAATATTTATTCTAAGAAAAAAATAAAAAATTAAAAATTAGTGGTTTATTTTTAATATTAGAAGTTATTTTTTATATTCGTATTTCATTGAACTCAAGGTTTATCACCAATTATAAAACAATTAATTTATAATCCTGCTTTCAGTCCAGGGTTCTTATACTAATATTAATTTAAGGCCTTACTTTGGGCAGTAGTTGGCGTAAAATGGTGTGTAATCGCTTAATCGCCTTATTAGATTGCGGCTCTGTTTTCGACCCCTAGATTATTGGACTTGCCTAAAAACGGAATTTAAATAAATGCCAGTAGTAGTTAAATCTTATTAAATTTGTCTTGAAAATACTCAATATGCTACTAGACACAAAATTACAGGATGAGAAAAAAAATGGTATAAAAATGTACTTATTTGTTGATTGTTTATTAACGTATAAATATCATTCAATAACAGCTTTTATAAATACAAGATTTTCTATTAATAAACGATTATAGTACAAAACTAATCAATACCATATCTGTCAAGTTGGTTGCCGTAAACCAAAAAAAAAAAAAATTAAGAAAAATTGTGCAATTAAAAGATCGCCAAAAAATATTGTTACTAGCTTAACATTAATATTGGCAATTGATAATCTCAACTAATATCAGCTAAACGAAAAAAGCTTTGTTTGATAAAGAGCTGTTTTAAATACTAAACTTTGTAATTTTACAAATATGGCGCAATTCCATTTTTTTTTTAATTTAATACATTTAAAATTAATAACCCTCATACATTCAGCTGTTATAACAAAAATTCGAAACTTTATTCTCCGAATTGTGGGCACTTTTTTAACGATTAAGCTAATTTTAAGATGCAAAACTTATTTTTTCTTAAGTTGCAAACTGTAAACAGCAATATTTAGAAGATTTTGCATCCTTTTAATTATGTCCACTTTGGAACGACAATGTAAAAAAAGAGAAACACAAATAAAAGTTCCGTAAATTTAAGTCACATTTTTAGATGTTGCTTAAATGCCAGTCAATTTGAGGAAAAGGGCACCAGAAGTATGACGCAGCCAACGTTAAAGTTTCGATTTTTTTACGTTTTGGAATATACTACTACAGCCACCCAAGTAAGTTAAGGAATTCTTAAAAAAATATATTACAATGTATTTTTTAAACATAACTTTTAATTCATGTGGTTTCACTACTTCGTAAAAGTAAGAAAAGTCCGTCTTTTTACCTCTACTAAATTGTTCTGCAAGCATATACCATGGCACCCCACCTTTTTACACTCACGATGGCGAATGGCACCACCCAGGGGGGACGATAAGAAAAAAGCCCAAAAATTCTTTTTCAACGACTATACCGTTCCATGTTCTTAAAATTACTAATTCGCAATCGCCCAAATCAAACTCAAATGATATTTAGAATCCAAAAGTCTTGGTCAATGATTCTGATGATCTTTTGTTTCCCTTCGACGATTCTTGGATTCTTATTTGAGAACATCTAAATATGAGACATAAAAATCCGTTTCTTTTGATTACAATTTTAAGACAAACTCTTTAGGTATCAAAAACATTATTAAAATAAGATTATAAATAATAGGTTTTTACGTTTTCTTGTCATTTACTATATTTTAAATCATAAGTTAGTAAAGTTACAGGTACGGCAAGTAGGTTACTAACTTGGCATTGTCATTGCATTTTAATAGGATAAGCTTTTACCATAAATAGTTCTATTTCCCATGGCACATGCGTTTTAAACATGATACATAAAACCCATGCTCCTGTTTTATTAAATAAGAACTAAATTAATGTTATTTCACCAACTTTTACCGCTTTGCTACTACGGTTTATTCAATTCAAACGTTTGTGTAAAAGGACCCATTTAACTAGTGTCACAAATATATTTAACTCGTTCCTGTACTATAAAACTAAGACCTTGTGTTTTATTTCTTCACGTGGAATTTAGCATGCACAAGTATTTTAAAAAAGAGAAATTCCAATAGGTATACTGGTATTAAACAAGACAAGTGCGAATATGCGATGGTATTTATTTAAATAATATTAAAAATATTTTAATATCAATTCATGTTAAGCTAGTAGGTTTAAGTTATTTATGATATAAGTTCTTAAAGTAACATTTTATTTTTTGAGAAGGGAAGCTTGGAATACGATGCCAAAGGCGGAGTGTTCCACGCCTTTGAACAAAATAAAATCACTTTTAGCACGTAACACTATTTTTCCTACACCATTAAAAGTCCAAATTAATGATTTTTTTATCGTTGACAGTATTATTATTTTTAAAATCTAATTTCATTAAATTTATATATAAAATAAGTTGCTAAGGTAAAAAAAATCGAATTTGTTGATTTGTCTTGGTTGACAAGTAACGTCTAATAATACGCGAATTCTTGTTCGATGAAAAGTGATCAAGAAAATTAATTTCTCCCGGTAGAAATCGAAGAAGCTACTTTTGAATTATTGCCTAGTAAGTCAACGCAACAATACGAATTTACATACAATAGTTTTTTTAAATGTGATCAGAAAAATGTTAATGGCAAGAATGCAAGTGGAAAAGTGCTCTTTGCGTACTTTGAAGTCCAAAATGTGAAAATCGTCTACGCTCTGGTCAAATTACTTCATGTTAAAGGCGATGATGAACATAAATAATCAGGACATAAGCAGATATTACAAGCTATTTGCCTTTTAAAAGGAAAGGGTGAAGGATATTGACCGAAAAAGTCCAACATATTGACAAGAGAAGAAATCGACAAATTTCTCGCAGAAGCCCCGGATAAAATATATCTTATGCAAAAAGTAGCCGCATTTTTTGGTGTATTTGGAGCCTGTCGTCGAGAAAAATTGTGTTATTTGTCATTAAATAACATCAAAAATTTGGGAACTTCACTAATTGTTCATATACTAGACACAAAAACTAATGTGTAACGAATCTTTGTAATATGTGGTACCTTGTATATGAACTGTTATAAAAAGTACATTGCTCTTTGTCCAGTAAATATTAATCATTCAAGAGTTTTTATAAAATGCTTAAAGAATAAATGTTCCCTAACTCGAGTTGAAATCAACACATTTGGCAAATGCCTGCCCAAATGGCAAATTATCTAAATATGCCTGATTCTCATCTTTACACTGGACATTGCTTCCGACGTTCCACAGCTAGTTTGTTGGCTGACTCCGGTGCTAATCTTACTACAATTAACAGACACGGTGGATGTAAGTCTAATACAGTAGCAAAGGGTTGTATAGAAGACTCGCTACAAGAAAAAAAGAAAATTGCTGATCAAATTTTGTCCAAAACTTTGGTGGATGACATTGCCTCCTGCCCGGGTACATATCTTACCAAAGTAAATTGTGTAATAACCACCAATGAGATTAGCCATGGAGTAATTAAATAAATAATTTATTTTGATCTAACGATTCTGTAATTTCTTATGTTTGCTAAAAGTAAATCACTTTTGGAACAAGTGCTAAAGTAATTACTTTTAACACCAGTGTCATAAAATGACATTTTAGACACTGACAGCATGCATTAAAAATCAAATTTTTACTGACGTTTGTAGAAAAAAATCCGTATTTAACGCTTGAATTGTAAAACATTTTTTGTTGTAAAATATATTTTAAATAAAAAAGCGGATTTATTGCATTTGGCTGTGTTTTAAGCAAATAAAAATATTTAGACAAAAATTATTATTGTTAATAAAATAATTCACAAAAATTTGCCTATTGCACAATTTATTCATCCAGACTATATAAATTGTATTTAATTAATAATTTTTCAAAAATTACCCTACATTTCCTGTCATTCTAGTGTCTAAGTTGTAAATAAAAAAAAAGTTTTTGTTTTTAAATATCGTTGGTATTATATAATATAACATGACACTATTTTCAGGTAGCAATTACTTTTAAATTTAAATTTTATATTTCATTAAAACTTGTGTTGTATAGGCACTCTTGTAAGCATTAAAATTATTTGGACAACAACAAATGTTTTAAATATTAAATACTAATATATTGGTTAAACCAGATCTTGGGGTAGATACAGGCAGTTAGAGCTACTTTAAAAGGAATAAAATAACATTTAGTTTATAAAAATAAACTCCCCCATTTCTTTTTATTGACCGTACAATAGTTGCGATAATAAGTTAATCCTTTATAAATACAAACCTGTGAGTTTTTTAATATTAAATTATCAGACTTACCCTTGCTTCAAATTTAAGCTTTCCTATATTGTACGTATGAATAATATATTTTAACATTAAATTATTTTTTTAGGCTTATAATTTAATAAGTTTTTATAAATTTAAGCAATATCTTATTTCTAGCATTGCAAGACAAATTACTTACTCACCTGGCATGCTGTTTGTTATAATGTCACTATCTCGGTTTACAGGACAGGTCGATTTACGGCCGGTTGAACGCAAGCCGAACATTAATGGAGACATACATTAATTTACATTTACACAATGTAAATTGTTGTACGGTGTCTATAAATTGTAAAAGTACTCTAAAGGCGTACCATAGCAGTGGTTTAAAATACATCCAAATATATTTCGCTTACTTGTTTTATTTTTTTTTTTTTGGACAAAAATCAACATTGATGCCTCATAAGATGTGGTGATGACGACGCCATACTCATTAAAATAAACCAGGTTTGTTAGCGCAATAAAACTTTTTTAATATATCCAAGTTTAAACAATGTTTAAATTTTTACCACAAAATCGTATTTTTTGATTTTGGGACAAGCTAAGCTTAAATTATTATATATTTTTTATTATTTTTGTAAAGAAAGTATAAGGTGTCTTAAATTATATAAAATATAAATTGGAAAACATTCCAATTAAATTGACTATCATATTCATAAATATTGTACAAAAAATTATATATTCTACATCTTAACCTCAAGAATTGTGAATTTGGGGACTTTTTTCAACTTTTATTTTCCGAACTCATGTATTAATTTCTAAAGCAGTTTTTTTTTAAATAATAACAAATAATATTTACATTTTTTTTAAATTTCACAGTCCTATTAAAGGACATATCTCAAAGTAAGCCCATAGTTAAATAACAATATGTTACACAAGATGTGCTCAAAAGAAAATTTATAAAAAACATCAGCAAATTAATAACCGAAAAACTCAAATGTCTTTTATTTAAGTTTAATAGTGAACTACACAGTCAGCTTAGAAATATTTTTGCGCAATAAAAGTGAGGAAAAAAGAAACATTTTTTGAAACAATTACGCTTTATCCTAAATACATAAATAAAGTGAACTTATAGTTAAACATACCCAAACATTGCCGGGTAGAAAAAATAATTATTGCTAAAAACTTTCGGAAATGCAAAGAGTTCACTATTACTTATCCATATTTTATCTTGTTTAAAACAATTAAAATTACAAAGCGGGAAGCAAAATTATTTTCGTGTATAGTTGCCAGTGATTAAGTAAAAAAACCTTTTTTTATACTAAAATCAAAAATATTTGCGACGATTATTTGGGCTAAATCAATAAATCTGTGTTTGAAATACCGACAAACAGGAAAAATAAACATTACCTAAAATTTATTTTTGGCACTTTAAAATATAATTTAAACAAAATAATTGCTACTGTTACCTTAAAAGAGACCTGAAGTTTTGACTTATTCTGTTGTAAAAGTCAACTGGAATTCAAAACTTTTCGGCATTTAAGAAATTTTCTTTTCCATGCATGTGCATAATATATACTTTGACCACGTAAACAAAACATAGTCACTTAGTTAATAACATATTTACGATATCCTTATGTAAGGTATATATTTTAAATAATAAAATGCACATAAAACTTTAATTATTAAATTTTAAAAGTTAAAATTAAATGAAGAAAAATGACTGGATACTTCCCTTATTTGTCGAGTCGAACGGGATTACGCTGTTTAATTTGGACAAGTTTTGTGTATATATTTGTTATTATACTAGGTTTGTACGTTATAATAAAGTAAAATGCATGTTTATGGTACAGTTCTTAGATACCAAAAATAGGATTTTTTATTTCCGTTGGTCTATCGGTCTCTCAGTAGGTACTTTTGTTAGTTCATTCATTTAAGCCTTTAGAAACAAAACTTTGTTGCTTAAAATACTTAGTTATTTTATTTAACAACCATAATTATTATTGAAAATAAACCTCAATATTTGCTATAAACTTTAGAGTGACTTTTGCATACTGCAAAATTGTTTTAAAGCAAAAACTTGAGAACTACCTTTAGAAGTAAACTGTTGTGTTTCAACTTGGTCTGTAATTTGTCAAGAAAATACAACTCGCAAAGTTGTAACTTGCGCGTTAACGATTGCTTAAGAAAACAGTGCATGCAATGCAGAAAGATAAAGGTCAAGAACTATGAAATTGCTTGTTTTATGCAAATTTATATAATGGTTTTCTTAAATAAATTAATATCAGAAAAAACAACCATTTTCAGAATATACTTTTTATTATTAAGTGCCCAGTTGTTGTTTTAGAGTTATTAATTATTTGTTGTTTTTTAACTTGGATTCTTTAAAACTGCTAATAAATTAGTATTGTCAGACTACCCGATAGTTAGATAAAAGGAAGCATTTAGTATAGAGAATACGGAAATCTTCTGTAAACATTATACATTTTCAGATGATAAAGCCAACAAAATTATGTACGCATGTTGCCAAACTAACTTAAGTTCACTGTTACTTGACGCGTAGAAAAAAAAACTTTTTATATGCATAGATACTAGTAGTAGAGAAATCAAATATTCTTTGCAAACAAATAAAAATGTAAAAATCTTTTATAAAACTCGGATATTTACTTTAACAGTCCAAGCAAAACCCATTTTTAATGTCTAATTTTTAATAGGACATTATTATATTCATTATTAAAGGAATAAATGCATATTGCTACAATACTAAGATTTGTAACTAGAAGCCAGTATAACGACGACTTTAATTAGTAAAAAAATATAAAAGCTCCACGTTACTCGTATTAATAAGTTACTTTAATATGTGGCAGCAATTATTATTTTTAAGGTTTATTTTACTTTAAGGAATTTTCTATAAGACAGAAAATAGGAACAAATGGTAAAAATAGTTTATGAAGTATTTTACTTAAAC
The DNA here is from genome assembly GCA_019359885.1 of Listronotus oregonensis. NCBI lineage: Eukaryota > Metazoa > Arthropoda > Insecta > Coleoptera > Curculionidae > Listronotus > Listronotus oregonensis. The sequence continues at coordinate 7,912 of JAHBCN010020131.1, forward strand.
AGGTTAAATTAAGCCTAAATAAACCTTACAAGTGTATAAAAAATCTCAAATAATAGATGTGCTAACCACAACCAACCACAACTAATCAGGCATAAAACATAACGTTAGAAAAATCGGCAATTCTGCACTTAGAGGACCTAAAAATGTAGGCATGTCGCCAGTGTCAGCAGAAATATAAATTTAATACTTAAAAAGCTTTAAAAAGAATAGAGGCGGCTATTAAAAAAATCTATTTGGAAATATTAAAGGTTATAGAAAAAAAAATTCCTGTCTGAGACAGAACATCCCACATGCCCACTAGAGGACTTGTGGATCCTTAGCAGACGTTTTGAGGCCTAAGTGTAAAAGTTGGTGTTCCTTTCTTTTCTTCTTTTTTTCTCTTTTATTTTCTGCCTATCTTCTGCTAAAGTTTATTACCTTATAACAGATAATCTGAACACTGTTTGACCTAAAAGTACCTTAACGTCATCTACCAATTGCATTTGTTGTATTTACTTCAATAACAAATCCTACCCTACGCTCTCTGACTTTTTTTCAGTAAGAGTAGATATTTTAATATATGTAGTTTCCCTCTACCAAACTAATTTAAATGCTTATTTTAAGGTTAACTTAGTATCTAGATAAACTAACCCCCATGGCTGAGTAACCAAAACCAAACCCAAAACAATCACTTGCTTACCAATCCTGTCCAACCCCTTCATCTATTTTTTAAAAGTAACAGAAGTTCTTTGGATTTTTTTCTTACTTTCAACTTTAAACTCTACCACACATCAGTATTGACTTGCTTTGGTTGCTTAGATTATGCTTCTTTATTTTATTGTTTGTGATAAAATTTATTGTCATAGCAAACTGTTTATCGTAAATTATAATATTATAATAATTACAACCATATTGGTTTTAATTGCTATATAAATTTCCATACACTAATTAAGATGTATTAACCTGTATTTGGTAAAGTTTGTTTGTAATATAAATACTATTTACTAAGAATTAAATTATTAGTTAGTTTAGAAAACGGCAGTTAAACGGCATCGGCAACGGTCCTGATTTAAATTTTGAAATAGGAATTTTTTTTATCTTTGAAAATTCTGGGAATTGGGGCGTCAAACTTGTCAGTAAAACGATGTATAGGAAATTTACAAATAACCTTTTTTTAACTTGAATTATAAGACCTTATAATGCAATATAAAGATCAGAAATATTTTAGCATTTACCGAAACCTACACCTACAACATGTGAAAATCACGATGTTAGGTAATTTATTCATTTTTACACAATTGCTAAATAAATAATAGTAAATTATTATGGCTATACTGGTCTACAAAATTAAGGGTCTTTTAGCCTGACCTTTGCCCTAAATATGTCATTTCCAGGGGTCTTGTTTATTAAAAATTACGTATTTATAATTCCGAATTTAGCCGATACACCAGTTTGTAGGGCTCATAGGAGAAATTATGACTAGTTTACCTTGTAAGTCACATGTTTTAATAAATTCTACATTTAATTTTAAACAAAAAGAAAAGAAGCAAATAATAATTCTTTTTAAAAAAACAGTATTTCGTAAAATGGATATGCTTGGCGCGTAGGTCAGGGCAAAAGACCTTTGATTTTTCTAGGCCAGTATAACCATAACATTTTTCTATTATTTATATAGTATTGTGCAAAAATCACCTGGGTATTTATAAATTACCTAACATATAGCAATATGCAAAAATCACCCATATTTTTTTTTCATAAATTGCCTGACACCATGAATTTGGCATGTGGAGGGTGTAGGTTTCGCTAAGGCTCGCAATATTTTTGTAAATTAATAAATTTGCCAATGTTTGCATTATATAATCCTATTATTCAAGTAAAAGCACAAGCAAGGTTTGTAAATTTTTTATATATTGTTAAACGCCTAAATTTTCAGAATTTTCGAGGATAAAAAAAGTAAAGTACGCCAGAATTAATCCACTTACAAAGTTTTGAAGCAGTATTTTTATTTCATTAAAACCCGGAAACAATAACTAATATTTTAATAAAATATTTTTCCAATTATGGCTAAAAAGTTTTAGAAATTTAAAAATTAATATCTTGCTGCAATATTTGAATATTAACAAAATAACTTTTTTTTATCTTGGGGCAGTCCACGAAGGCTGATGCCTAAGTACTAACGTACCGTCGGTGTCTTAAGTGTGGTAAGAGGGAGTTTGTTCACACGGAACTTAAATATTTGGAGATTGGGAGGAGAAGGAAAAACTTCTGCGGGCAGAAGGTTTCAAAGTCTTGATACTCTAAGGATGAGGGAACGAAGAAAGCGGGAAGTTCGGGGCTTCTCTAACTGAACTGTAAAAGGATGCATAAAAGTTGCACTACGTGTTGCTCTGTTGGGAGCCGCCAGAGAAGGAATTATACTGGCCAATTCCTCTAAGCAGAAGCCGTGAAAATACCTATAAAAGAGCGACAGCTCGACGGTGGGCAAGAAGAGGAAGCCTTTTTGTGAGCGTTGGATCATTAATAAGACGAACGGCTTTTCTTTGAATGGAGTCCAGAATGCTAACGCCATTCCCCAGACATGAGAACAATATTCTAAAGAGGGTCTGATTTGAGATACGTACAGAGTGTACAGATTGGAAGAAGAGAAATATTTTCTGGCTCGGAAGAGGAATCCAAGCTTTTTTGAAGCTGCCGAGGCTATGGATGTAATGTGTTTGTGCCAGTTGTGTTTGTGCCAGTCAAAAGTAACGCCGACAAGATTAAACGACTCTTTGTTCTGCAGAATTTGGCAGCTCATATGTAAGGGATTAGCATTGGCAGACTTTTTTCGCGACAGCGAACATGACTGTGTTTTCGAGGCATTAAAGCTGAACAAGATTTTTGGCGCCCCAATCCAAGATAAGTTTGTCTTGTGAAAGAGATATCTGCATTGACCTGCGCTTGTTTTCTAAGTCAGAATTACATGGTAGGCTTAAGAAATTAAATACTAGAATGGAGGTACTATCGTTAGAAAAACTATGAATGGGATTGATTGTGGAAGAGAGAAGATCGTTAATGTGTAGAAGAAACAGCGTGGGTGCCAGCACTGAGCCCTGGGGCACCCCAGCATTAATTTGGTAGAAGCTGGAGGAATGACCATTTACACTAACTGATATGCCTCGATTAGAAAGGAAATTGGAAAGCCAAGAGCAAAGCTTAGGTGGAAGACTGTAAAAAGAAAGTTTGTTAAGAAGCCCATCATGCCAGACCTGATCGAAAGCTTTGGATATGTCAAGAGCAACGATCTGGGATTCACCAAGAAACTCAAGGGACTTATTCCAGTTTTGTGAGACAAAGGAACTACTGATTATACTACAATACTTATGTAATTTTCCCAAAGTATACTATTAACTAACTTAATATATGTAACATTTTTTAGTATTTTAAAAATGTTTGGATTCCAAAATATTTTAATTTGCAAAATTTTTAAAGCTGTTCCTGTCGACTCTTGAACATGTTTTTGAATTTGGCAAGACCTACTGTTATTAATATTAATTACTGATTTTTAAAAATTTTATAACTTTAAAACTGCTTTTGACAGCTTAAATGTTTGAGCCCTTGCAGGTTGTAGACGACTCTTGGTGGTCAATATAGATCAATTTAAGTATCATCGGTGATTATAGGTGAAAATCATATTTTTATAGCATTATTGGAAAACCTAATAATTTTAATTCTTTTTATTATCATTTATTAATCAATAAACGTTTAAAAAAGCTCAATTTATGAAAGTATCCCATGGTAAATTAAACTGCTGCTCATTGCACCAGTTATATAAATTTGATTCTACGGCAATTTTTAAACAGTATCAGCTGCGAGAAGCTGCATTAAAAATTTAATTTTCGTTTACCCGTTATGCACCAAATACACAACATTGCAGTGTATACAGCAAAAGTGTTTAAATTACTGTTTCATGTAATTTTTAAATATATTAGAAATATGTTTGAATCGTAGCAAATCTTATAGATGTATAAATTAAAGGAGTTTTCTACTAAACCTTTTAACTCATTGAAAATAACTCCAAAAATGAGTAAATAAAACCAAGGATTTGGTAAATTTAATAAAAATATTATGTTAATATAGGTTATAAATCCCTGTGGCATATTAAATTAATTAAATCAAAGTAGTCACGGCAAAAATAGCTCCGACAAAAAAGTCTCGATGGAACAGCACTTTCAGAAAATAGCTCCATCAAAAAAGCCCAAAGACAAAATAACACCAAACCAGAACTAACCAGAACCAATTTAAAGTTTGTCTAGTTTGGAAAAAAATTAAATAATTTTTCATCAAAATTAGAAAGTGTAAGAATTTGCTTTACCGATTTTTAAATTACTTTGGTTAATTAATCTGCATGTACAGGGTGGCCAGATAAGAATGCAAAGTGCTGTATTTTGGAAACTATTCGTCGTAAAGACTTGCGGTAAAAAAATGTATAACTAAAGAGACCAAAAGAATACCGTGGAAAATATTTTAGGGGGCGTAACCGCCATCTTAAACTTTTTAAGTGATTTTTCACTGAAATCTACCCAGTAAATGTTACCAAAAAATATATGTTTTTTAAAGCTCAGCTTTACTCCAGTAATTTTTGTTTAACACTTTGTGACGTATCTATTAAAATAAAGTGGTGGGGGTAATTCAATGTTTTTTTAAATAAACAGCTGTAACTCCTAAACGACTAAAAGGATTTTAACAAACTTGGTCTCGTTGGAAAAATCATTTATTCTTAGTAATGCCGCTAGAGCGCGTTTTTTGATCTAATAACAGAAAATTGCAAAATTCTCTAAAAACTTAAATGCAATAATATGACTTTTTTTTCATAAAAATGTAGTGAAATGATAGCTCAATAGGCCAGTGAAAACCGTATCTCGATATCTTATTTGAAGCCTGAAATATCGAAGAAAGAATATTTAGTTATCATATAATTTTAATGAGACGCTATTACACAGATATTTTTTGTTATCTATTTGTATTTTTCAAAGTTCAATGATAAAATGTCTTAATTTAATAATTTTTAAATATTTAAAATATTCTTTGTTCAAAAAATTTAAAAAAAAACGCGTAGGGGCATAATAATCAATGCATATAAAATGCAAGTGCAAGGTAGGCAGAATATGGCCATGGAGGAAAAAACAAATGCCTAAAATCAACTTGTCAACAAATATTAAAATTAGGCAGTCCAATTTATGTTCGTTGCACACATAAGTAAAGCGTTAAAACTATTAAAATGCCTTTTACAAATGATGAAGCTGTCGATATGATTGCGGTATATTTTAAATGTCTTCAAAATGCGGCATTGGCTCAAAGGGTATACAGAGCTCGATATCCCAATCGGCGTTTACGAGATGCGAGAATTTTTCCGCGTTTAGTGCGAAATTTGCGTAATACTGGCAGCTTTCGACCTCAGTTGCGAAGACACTCGGCTAGAACAAGGGAAGACAATATTAATAATGTCTTAGCATACGTGGAATTCAATCCCCACGTTAGTACGAGAGCAATGTCTCGCGCGTTGTTTATATCACATACTACTATTCTAAACATTTTGAAGGATCACAGGTAAGTTTTTATGTCACAAGAAATACTACTTCACATATTTCGCAATGTGTTTCTTTTAAATTTTTAGACTGCGCCCATATCATATGGTTTTACATCAAGCCTTGAATCACGAAGACTTTGACCGACGGTTAGATTATTGTCATTGGATGTTGGACATGATTAGGGAAAATAGAGAATTTTTATCCAAAATTCTTTGGACAGATAAGGCCACTTTTAGGAGTGATGGAAACATTAATTTGCATAATATGCATTATTGCTCTGACAACAATCCTCACTGGTTGCGGGAGATCCAACATCAAGGCCATTGGAGTCTCAATGTGTGGTGTGGCATTCTGGGCGGAACTATTATAGGTCCCCATTTCTTTGATCAACCACAAAATAGTGCCGTATTTCTTGATTTTCTGGTAAACCAATTGCTTCTTTTATTAGAAGATATACCCCTGCAATTACGACAAAATATGTTTTTGCAACTAGACGGTTGCCCAACACATTTCTCAAGAAATGTGCGAGAACATGTAATGTAGATTTAAGATATGAACAGAGGTGGATTGGGCGAGGAAGTCTATTTCCTTTGACCACCCCGATCCTTAGACCTCACCTGTTTGGACTTTTACCTATAGGGTCGGTTGAAAGATATTGTTTACCAAATTCAACCAACAACGAGAGACGACATGAAAATACGAATACAAAAAGCCATTCACAGCCTGTCAAGAGCAGAAATTGAAGTTGCTGTAATGTCCACGCATAGGCGGCTCCAACAATGCATTAAGTGTGATGGAAGACAGTTAGAGCATTTAAAAAGGCATTAGTTTTATTTCAAAATCGGTAATTTTTTTTATTATGCCCCTACGCGTTTTTTTTAAATTTTTTAAACAAAGAATATTTTAATTATTTAAAAATTATTAAATTAAGACATTTTATCATTTAACCTTAAAAAAAGACAAATAAATAACAAAAAATATCGGTCTAATAGCGTCTTATTAAAATTATATAATAACTAAATATTCTTTCTTCGATATTTCAGACTACAAATTCACTAGCCTATTTAGCTATCATTTCACTACATTTTTATGAAAAAAAAGTCATAATATTGCATTTAATTTTTTAGAGAATTTTGTAATTTTCTGTTATTAGATCAAAAAACGCGCTCTAGAGGCATTACTAAGAACTAGACATATCACAAATAAGACGGATTTGATGAAGCAATAAATGGTTTTTCCAACGAGACCAAGTTTGTTAAAATCCGTTCAGTCGTTTAGGAGTTACAGCTGTTTATTAAAAAAAAAAACATTAAATTACTCCCCACTACTTTGTTTTAACAGATACGTCACAAAGTGTTAAACAAAAATCACTCAAGTAATGCTGAGCTTTAAAAAGCATATATTTTTGGTAACATTTACTGGGTAGATTTCAGTGAAAAATCACTTAAAAAGTTTAAGATGGCGGTTACGCCCCCTGGCGACCATCTTGGAAATCTGAAAATATTTTCCACGGTATTCTTTTGGTCTCTTTAGTCATAACATTTTTTACCGCAAGTCTCTACGACGAATAGTTTCCAAAATACAGCACTTTGCATTCTTATCTGGCCACCCTGTACAGAGTCATATAACAAGCACCAACCAGAGCAGTGTTCGTGGCTTTCCTCGTATAAAAAAATAGCTACTTTGTGTACTTTTTTAAATAATTTCAATCATTTACAATTATAATTGAAAAAAATTAAAACATAAGAGATGCGACATAGTATTTTTTCTTTAATTGTGTACTTTCTTTATTGGTTTGTTTTAAATGGCCTCTCATTTTGTTTAATTAGTTCAAATAAAAAGTTGCGTATTTATTTTAAATAAAAACGAAATTAATTTAATCTAACCAGTAGTATTAAAAGTAGTATTAAATGCTAGAATT
>JAHBCN010020132.1:0-15336 GCA_019359885.1 Listronotus oregonensis
ATTAGGTTTTAGAATTGATTTTTAACTAACCATCATTAAAAGTAAACAATTTTAGAAAAATATTTTAATTTTGGGTAACTTAAACTATATTAATTATTATTTTTGTTCTCACAAGTCACTTGTTAGAAAATTATAATTTTCTTGAATTTTTTGCTAATTTTTATATTGGCACGTAATAAAAACACTAAAAATTCTAGGATAAGACTTTAATTTTTTAAATAAGTATTTTTTTTTTAATTTATTATTTTTTTCCATTTAAACAAAGCATTTTGGGTTAAGTAACTTAAAATTATTAAGCAGAGACTGACTATTTCCTTGAATATATATTTTAACTTCTCATTCCCCCTTTCCAATTACTATTTTCAGAAAAAAATTCTAACATTTCTAAAAATAGTAATTGGAAAGGAGGCATGAGAAGTTAAAAGATATATTCAAGGAAATAGTCAGTCTCTGCTTAATAATTTTAAGTTACTTAACCCAAAATGCTTTGTTTAAATTGAAAAAAATAAAAAATTTAAAAAAAAAAATACTTATTTAAAAATTAAAGTCTTATCTAGAATTTTTAGTGTTTTTTACTTGCCCATATAAAAATTAGCAAACAATTCAAGAACATTATAAATTTTTAACAGCAAGTGACTTGTGAGAACAAAAAATAATAATAAATAGTGTTTAAGTTATCCAAACTCAAAATATTTTTCTAAAATTGTTTACTTTAATGATGGTTAGTTTGTTAGAAATCAATTCTAAAACCTAATAAATGAATAAAGGATACTAAATTAATCTTTTTATCTAAAAAATTGATTAAAATACTTATAATTTTATTAAAAGAATCTAATTTTTCTTTTACGATTATATTTATTAAGAAAATAAAACAAATTGTTTAAAACAAAAAAAATTGCAAAAATTACATGAATAAAACTTTTTTCCCTATGTACAGAAATTTTTGATTAAAATCAAATTATTCTTTTTTTTTCGTCTTATTAAAAATATTTATATACCTTTTATCTAGACAAGTTACTACAACTGACCACAACTAACCACAATAGGCAAATAAACCACTAAAATTATTATTTTATATTCAAATCTATTTCGTGGGAACAAAAACAATAATAGATAGACTTTAGGTTAGCCCAAATCAATTATTTTTTAAAAAAGTTTCACTTTAGAAGAGATTAGTTTTAAATATCCTTCATAATACAAAAATTATTAAACAATTCTTAAAATCTTATAAATTAATTAGGTATACTTTTAAATTTTACCGTAGTATCTCTAACAAATTACGAAATAAGATCAGAAAGGCAAAAATTAACTTTTTTTAAATAAATTTTTAAGTTTTCTTGACCTAAATGAAAAATGTTAGAATTTTTTTCTAATTTTGCAGTTACATAAAGAAAGGTACATCCCACAACATCCTAAAATTCAGTCTTACAAGGATATATAGTTTGGTCTTGACAAAGTTCGAAATTGTGAAAAAATTCATTGTAATATCCGGAACATATCCTAATTTAGACCGGTATATTTTTTGAGCCGATACAGAAGCGAGTTTGAAATTTTGCAGTTACATAAAGAAAGGTACTTCCCATAACGTCCTAAAATTCTGTCTTACAAGGATATATAGTTTGGTCTTGACAAAGTTCGAAATTGTGAAAAAATTCATTGTAATATCCGGAACATATCCTAATTTAGACCGGTATATTTTTTGAGCCGATACAGATGCGAGTTTGAAATTTTGCAGTTACATAAAGAAAGGTACATCCCACAACCTGCTAAAATTCTGTCTTACAAGGATATATAGTTTGGTCTTGACAAAGTTCGAAATTGTGAAAAAATTCATTGTAATATCCGGAACATATCCTAATTTAGACCGGTATATTTTTTGAGCCGATACAGATGCGAGTTTGAAATTTTGCAGTTACATAAAGAAAGGTACATCCCACAACATCCTAAAATTCTGTCTTACAAGGATATATAGTTTGGTCTTGACAAAGTTCGAAATTGTGAAAAAATTCATTGTAAATCCGGAACATATCCTAATTTAGACCGGTATATTTTTTGAGCCGATACAGATGCGAGTTTGAAATTTTGCAGTTACATAAAGAAAGGTACTTCCCATAACGTCCTAAAATTCTGTCTTACAAGGATATATAGTTTGGTCTTGACAAAGTTCGAAATTGTGAAAAAATTTATTGTAATATCCGGAAAAAATATCCTAATTTAGACCGGTATATTTTTTGAGCCGATAGAGATACGACTTTCAAATTTTGCAGTTACATAAAGAAAGGTACATCCCACAACATCCTAAAATTCAGTCTTACAAGGATATATAGTTTGGTCTTGACAAAGTTCGAAATTGTGAAAAAATTCATTGTAATATCCGGAACATATCCTAATTTAGACCGGTATATTTTTTGAGCCGATACAGATGCGAGTTTGAAATTTTGCAGTTACATAAAGAAAGGAACTTCCCATAACGTCCTAAAATTCTGTCTTACAAGGATATATAGTTTGGTCTTGACAAAGTTCGAAATAGTGAAAAAATTCATTGTAATATCCGGAACATATCCTAATTTAGACCGGTATATTTTTTGAGCCGATACAGATGCGAGTTTGAAATTTTGCAGTTACATAAAGAAGGGTACATCCCACAACCTGCTAAAATTCTGTCTTACAAGGATATATAGTTTGGTCTTGACAAAGTTCGAAATTGTGAAAAAATTCATTGTAATATCCGGAACATATCCTAATTTAGACCGGTATATTTTTTGAGCCGATACAGATGCGAGTTTGAAATTTTGCAGTTACATAAAGAAAGGTACGTCCCACAACATCCTAAAATTCTGTCTCACAAGGATATATAGTTTGGTCTTGACAAAGTTCGAAATTGTGAAAAAATTCATTGTAATATCCGGAAAACATATCCTAATTTAGACCGGTATATTTTTGAGCCGATACAGATGCGAGTTTGAAATTTTGCAGTTACATAAGAAAGGTACTTCCCACAACGTCCTAAAATTCTGTCTTACAAGGATATATAGTTTGATCTTGGCAAAGTTCAAATTGTGAAAAAATTCATTGTAATATCCGGAAAACATATCCTAATTTAGACCGGTATATTTTTTGAGCCGATAGAGATACGACTTTCAAATTTTGCAGTTACTTACTATATGTAACTGCAAAATTTCAAACTCGCATCTGTATCGGCTCAAAAATATACCGGTCTAAATTAAAATGTTCCGGATTATTACAATGAATTTTCAATTTCGAATTTGTCAAGACCAAACTATATCCTTGTAAGACAGAATTTTAGGATGTTGTGGGATGTACTTTCTTATGTAACTGCAAAATTTCAAACTCTTATCGGCTCAAAATATACCGGTCTTAGAATGTTCGGATATTACAATGAATTTTTCACAATTTCGAACTGTAAGACAAACTATATCCTTGTAAGCAGAATTTTAGGATGTTGTGGGATGTACCTTCTTTATGTAACTGCAAAATTTCAAATCTCTATCGCTCAAAAATATACCGGTCTAAATTAGGATATGTTTCGATATTCAATGAATTTTTCACAATTTCGAACTGTGCAAGACATATATATCCTTGTAAGACAGAATTTTAGGATGTTGTGGGATGTACCTTTCTTTATGTAACTGCAAAATTTAAAGTCGTATCTCTATCGGCTCAAAAATATACCGGTCTAAATAGATATGTTTTCGGATATTACAATGAATTTTCACAATTTCGAACTTTGTCAGACAAACTATATTCCTTGTAAGACTGAATTTTAGGATGTTGTGGATGTAACTTTCTTTATGTAACTGCAAAATTAGAAAAAAATTCTAACATTTTTCATTTAGGTCAAGAAAACTTAAAAATTTATTAAAAAAAAGTAAGTTTTTGCCTTTCTGATCTTATTTCGTAATTTGTTAAGAGATACTACCGTAAATTTTAAAAAGTATACCTAATTAATTTATAAGATTTTAAGAATTGATTAATAATTTTTGTATTATGAAGGATATTTAAAACTAACTCTCTTCTAAAGTGAAACTTTTATAAAAAATAATTGATTTGGGCTAACCTAAAGTCTATCTCTTATTGTTTTTTGTTCCCACGAAATAGATTTGAATATATAAAATAATAATTTTAGTGGATTATTTGCCTATTGTGGTTAGTTGTGGTCAGTTGTAGTAACTTGTCTAGATAAAAAGGTATATAAATATTATCTTATTCACAAGACACAGCAGACTTTATTAGCATTATATGGACATGGTGGAAAATCGTTAACGTTAAAACTCCCCTTAAGGGAAAACATTTATTAGATAAGTACCAGGAACCTTTCACCAAATCAATACTAGCTGAGCCCAATAAGGATCCTAAATTTTATTTCTTAAATCAAATGCAAAATTGGTTAGATACTTGGAAAACATCTAATTTTCCAAATAACTTAACTCGGCAGACACACACTGCATTAAGTCACACCATCACTGGACTTCTTGAAGTTACTAAATATTGTTTAACAGAATTAGATATGAATTATGTATTACTAGGCAAATTTCAAACAGATCCATTGGAAGGGCGTTTTGGAAAGTACAGGCAATTAGCTGGCGGCCATTACCATATCTCAGTTCGCCAACTATATGAGTCAGAAAAAGGCTCAGAATTCAATCTGTACTGTCACTAAAATCTAGACATTATGGAAATATTAATATAAATGAATTCTTTCAATCAGATTATGACACCCTCAGCGAATCCTCAAGTAGATACCTCTTTAAGTTATGCTGACCAGATTGATAGTTTGTTATCCAAACTTGTTATTCAAGACTCGGACTCTGAAGCTGTCAGATCTGAAATGCCAGTTATAACTTATTTGGGTGGATACGAGGGGGAAACCGCAATCAAAAATCTGTACACCAGATTACACAAAAGTCAAGATTACACGGATTACACAAAGATTACACGAATTACACAGAGATTACACGGATTACACAGGGATTACAGGGATTACATGAATTACACAGAGATTACACAGATTGCACAGAGATTACACAGATTACACAAGATTACACACAAAAAATGTCTTTTTGTTTCGTTATTAAACCTGCTTTAAAAATATTTTTTTGATTATTGGATCCATTTAAGTTTTTTCTATTGCCCTAAAATAGTTTTAACTAATTTTTACTGTATCTATATAATAAGGGTTATACGTGTTAAGTTGCATATCTTCATTAATTAAATCTGTTAATTTATTTTTATGTATCATGTAAGTTTTATTTAAAAAAAAAGCAAGATAAAATTTTAAACATACATTTTAAAGTTTTATTCAAAGGAACGAACAAACCACAACTTAACTTTTAAACATAAATGCTAAACTATACATTTTACCCTTGTCTCTATATCTACAATAATCCAGAATACTTCTCCAAGTTGAAAAAAGGAAAAACATTAAATTAACAGAAATCAAATAAATTATTATATTAGCTTAACATTTTATTTAGATAAAAACAAACAAAACTAGCCTTCGAACTTAATTAATAAACTATTTTAAACATACATTTTTTTCGTACTTGCAATGGGATATATCTTAAAGACGTCATAATAAGCATAGTAACTATATATGGAGAAAAACCAAATAAATTATTTTATTAGTTTACCAACACCGAAAAAACAAACAAGAACAAACATCAGCGAACAAACGTTTTTCTTTAGTGTAGACAGTAAAAACACGAGCAAACGTTTATTTGTTCTTGTTCATACATGTTCAGTAGACGTCGGTACATAAAAATTTATGTACACACCGAAAAAACAAACATCAGCAAACAAACGTTTTTCTTCAGTGTAGACAGTTAAAACGGCGAACAAACGTTTCTTTGTTCTTGTTCGCACATGTTCCAGTGAACATCGGTACATACCTAAAGAGAAATAAATTTTGTTCGTCGTCATCAAGGAAGTTTAAAGGTTTATGGAAGCCCAATGCTATGGCCCATTTGATCAAAAATGTCCAGCCCAGTATGAAATTAACTGTCAGAGTTGGCCCCGCCGATTCTGCGCAATAACAAAAATTTCCCCGAAATAATTTAATGTGTTCCCTCCTTACACACCGATAAATCAGTGTGTGGTTAGGCAACACATTATACTTTTATGAGAGCCGTTGTACCGTTTTTGGTAAAAGGGCGGGCGCGGCGCGTATTAACCATCGTCGTCTCATAATTCGTCATTTTCGTTGTAGTTTGTGCCCTTTGCGCCGTATACAACTGTGTTTTGTCTGAGTACCTTTATTTTGTGGTTGCAGAAGTTTTTTGGATTGATAAAAACCTTATTTTAGTGATTAGTGTTTATTAAATTGTGACTATAATTTTGTGTTTATTGTTTGTTACTTATAATATCGTAACAAAATGATTAGAGGTTGTATGGGTCCAAGGGTAACATACCCGGTATTCTTTACTTTAGGTAAGTATTTCTTATATTTAAATTAGGTGCTTTTTATGAGACGTAACGTTAGGTAACCAAATAAATAATAATATATCAATTACGAGTAATAGAATAATAAAAATTTCATAGGAAATAGCAGTAAGAATAAAGTAAGGCAATCTTAACTATCTTTTAGATGATTTCAACAATGTTTGTGTATTTCTGTAGTGGGTTATTAAAAAAAATAAGGTTTACATTTGGGTACTTTTATTTCATTTAATAATTTAGTACATTCTTTAAAAGGATCAAAATTAATTACTGGACAGACCAAGCAAATTTTAATCTATACAGGTCCCTCTAATTGAATGAAAGAAAGTACAATTTCATGTTAAAGTTCCCTTTTGCTTTTTCTGTATTTGTTTAAAAAGTAATTAGATTTTTGGTTTCTTAAACTTACATTATGAACTTTTTAAGCTCGAGATACTGTAGACAACTAATATTTAACGAATACTGTTACAATGGATACCTAGGTACCAAAGGTTACTAAACATTTTTAACCACTTTTATTCTGTTTCATGAATGTTTGTTATTAGTGAAAAGTATATGCCTAAAAAGCAGTTATAAAAATTTTCAATTTTTAATGTACAACCAGGATCTTAGGATTAGATTAAATTCATTTACACTATCTTGCCCTTCTTTTATCACAAAATTGGTGATAAGTACATGAAACTATCATTCAATGTTTGAAATGTATTTTAAAAAATCGTGTTTTTATTTATTTACAACGATTTTGGGTAAAAATACAAAACTCACAAAAATATCGACCATTAAAATAGAAGGGGGTAAAGTGGCGCCATCTATTCTTTCCATATTATATCATATGATATAAAATTCAATATTACACAATAATTTTAAATATTCTATGGTAGTATCGTTTAATAACCAACAATTTTGTGCAAAAAAAACAGTGAATGCTTGAATTTGACATTTGATGATGTCAACTTTATAGATAGTAACAAAGAATTATGGAAGTCCGGCTCTAACCTACTATTCATTGCGCAAACTCCGCGGGGCCAATCCCCCTATTCCCGCTGTCCTGCACGCCTGGACAATTTTGTTCTACAGTATTGGCCTTCCATACACCTTTAAACTTCCTTGGTCGTCATCCATAACTAACCAACTAGCTCAGATCCAGCAAGAAGAATTCTCTGAACTTAAGTGTTAGATACTGGTCTCTGATTGGCGCATTTCTCGTCCTCGTTTCGTTTCTACGAACCAGGAATAAGCAAGGCTTTCAAAACAAGCGATGTTGCCAGTGTTAAGATTATACGATATTTTTAAATCGGTGGGTAAAAACTAGGTACTTTGGTTTTATTTAAAATGGCATAGGTATCGGGCCATGTTATTTATTTTCTCTCTATAAAAAGTTTTATTTTATGACTGGCGAGACTAACAAAAAAATAATTATTAAAATTCAGGCCGGGCCAGGTATACTTAAATTGCAGTGTCTTAACTATTTACTATTCATTTTATAAAATGGTCGTATTTTTTAGGTTAAATTCAGTTTAATTTATTTTGCTTATGTATTAAAAAATCCCAAATCATAAGCGTTATAATATTTTTAAAAATTACTTCCTATACCTAGTTAATTTAACGTCGTGAAAATAACTAGGTATTTGGCACTTAATTAAGTATTAACGGCACTTTTTAACATGAAAAAAATTAAAAATAACTTGAAAATATTTTTTTGGACTATAAATTGGCCAATTTGGCAACATGCACCAAACATTTAACAGCAGATAAATGGTTGCTGGGCGAAGGCTATCTCAGCTGTGACCAATAGAAATAAAGAAGTGTGGTGGTTTACATTCAAATTATTTTGCTTGTGCAACCGGGGCTAAGTAAATATACCCCTTTCTTCTTTTATTTCGATTAAACATAAAAGATAGAGATACAATGAATGCGTCTTGGTGCCAAAAATATATTTGGTGCAGCCCAAAGCATTTGCTGTATGTGGGAAATAATAGGGAGTTTCTGGCACCCAATACTTAATAAATTAAATACGAAAAGGGAAAAATTACAAAATTGAATAACTGAAATCTGCCAATAAAAACGTGACGATTTATCTCTGTATCACAAAGTAAAACTATTTAAGATGTCATATGTCGTCTACGTCCAGGCTGAGATTTAAAGAGACACCTACAGTTTTTATATATGTATGACCCAAAATTACTTTTTTTCGCGTTTTCTTGCCTTTAGAAATTTGGTTCTTTTCCCAAGATTACACAAAGATTACACAGATTACACTCAGGATTACACGTATTACACCGGGATTACACAGATTACACAGGGATTACACGGATTACCCGGAGATTACACGGATTACACAGAGATTACACGGATTACACACAGCGTGTACACCAGATTCTCGCTGCGGTTTCCCCCTCGGGCATACTTTTTAAAATTTACCGTAGTATCTCTATCAAATTATGAAATAAGATCAGAAAGGCAAAAATTAACTTTTTTTTAATAAATTTTTAAGTTTTCTTGACCTAAATGAAAAATGTTAGAATTTTTTTCTTAAAATAGTAATTGGAAAGGGGGCATGAGAAGTTAAAAGATATATTCAAGGAAATAGTCAGTCTCTGCTTAATAATTTTAAGTTACTTAACCCAAAATGCTTTGTTTAAATTGAAAAAAATAATAAATTAAAAAAAATTACTTATTTAAAAAATTAAAGTCTTATCCTAGAATTTTTAGTGTTTTTATTACTTGCCCATATAAAAATTAGCAAACAATTCAAGAAAATTATAATTTTTTAACAGCAAGTGACTTGTGAGAACAAAAAATAAATATATTAAGTTATCCAAAATCAAAATATTTTTCTAAAATTGTTTACTTTTAATGATGGTTAGTTAGAAATCAATTCTAAAAACCTAATAAATGAATAAAGGATACTAAATTAATCTTTTTATCTAAAAAAATTGATTAAAATACTTATAATTTTATTAAAAAGAATCTAATTTTTGCTTTTCCGATTATATTTATTAAGAAAATAAAACAAATTGTTTAAAACAAAAAAAAATGCAAAAATTACATGAATAAAACCTTTTTTTTTCCCCTTTTGTACAGAAATTTTTGGTTAAAATCAAATTATTCTTTATTTTTCGTCTTATTAAAAATATTTATATACCTTTTTATCTAGACAAGTTACTACAACTGACCACAACTAACCATAATAGGCAAATAATCCACTACAATTATTATTTTATATTCAAATCTATTTCGTGGGAACAAATAACAATAAGAGATAGACTTTAGGTTAGCCCAAATCAATTATTTTTTAAAAAAGTTTTACTTTAGAAGAGAGTTAGTTTTAAATATCCTTCATAATACAAAAATTATTAAACAATTCTTAAAATCTTATAAATTAATTAGGTATACTTTTTAAAATTTACCGTAGTATCTCTAACAAATTACGAAATAAGATCAGAAAGGCAAAAATTAACTTTTTTTTAATAAATTTTTAAGTTCTCTTGACCTAAATGAAAAATGTTAGAATTTTTTCTTAAAATGGTAATTGGAAAGGGGCCTGAGAAGTTAAAATATATATTCAAGGAAATAGTCAGTCTCTGCTTAATAATTTTAAGTTACTTAACCCAAAATGCTTTGTTTAAATTGAAAAGAATAATAAATTTAAAAAAAAATTACTTTTTTAAAAAATTAAAGTCTTATCCTAGAATTTTTAGTGTTTTTATTACTTGTCCATATAAAAATTAGCAAACAATTCAAGAAAATTATAATTTTTTAACAGCAAGTGACTTGTGAGAACAAAAAATAATAATAAATAGTGTTTAAGTTATCCAAAATCAAAATATTTTTCTAAAATTGTTAACTTTTAATGATGGTTAGTTGGAAATCAATTCTAGAAACCTAATAAATGAATAAAGGATACTAAATTAATCTTTTTGTCTAAAAAAATTGATTAAAATACTTATAATTTTATTAAAAAGAATCTAATTTTTGCTTTTCCGATTATATTTATTAAGAAAATAAAACTGTGGTGTACTTCTGCTTTGTACTTGGTTCGTAGTATCTGGTACACGTCAAGAAGTCAAACAAGAGACTTTGTATAAAACATACTTTAATATAAAAATAGAAAAATAGTATAAACTTATCTTACTGCATCGAAATGCATCTAAATATATCTAATTATATCTAATCGTATCTAATCTTAATGTGTATAAATCAAGTTATTATATATATTTTTAAACATTAAACAAACATCATTTAATATACACAGTTTACAATAATATATCAGTATTGTTATATAAACTAATATTTAAATAATAACATAACATAATATACCTGTTAACCTTCACGGTCAATGGCTTTGATACGTGCAATAGATTGATGACCTAACAAGTACTAGGGACTAACCTTTCAAGATTATATCTTTAGCCTTTTGTTTCAACCATAATCCATTACAAAACAAATTGTTTAAAACAAAAAAAAAATGCAAAAATTACATGAATAAAACCTTTTTTTTCCCCTTTTGTACAGAAATTTTTGGTTAAAATCAAATTATTCTTTATTTTTCGTCTTATTAAAAATATTTATATACCTTTTTATCTAGACAAGTTACTACAACTGACCACAACTAACCACAATAGGCAAATAATCCACTAAAATTATTATTTTATATTCAAATCTATTTCGTGGAAACAAAAAACAATAAGAGATAGACTTTAGGTTAGTCCAAATCAATTATTTTTTAAAAAGTTTCACTTTAGAAGAGTTAGTTTTAAATATCCTTCATAATACAAAAATTATTAAACAATTCTTAAAATCTTATAAATTAATTAGGTATACTTTTTAAAATTTACCGTAGTATCTCTAACAAATTACGAAATAAGATCAGAAAGGCAAAAATTAACTTTTTTTAATAAATTTTTAAGTTTTCTTGACCTAAATGAAAAATGTTAGAATTTTTTTCTTAAAATAGTAATTGGAAAGGGGGCATGAGAAGTTAAAATATATATTCAAGGAAATAGTCAGTCTCTGCTTAATAATTTTAAATTACTTAAACCAAAATGCTTTGTTTAAATTGAAAAGAATAATAAATTAAAAAAAAAATACTTATTTAATAAATTAAAGTCTTACCCTAGAATTTTTAGTGTTTTTATTATTTGCCCATATAAAAATTAGCAAACAATTCAAGAAAATTATAATTTTTAACAGCAAGTGACTTGTGAGAACAAAAAATAATAATAAATAGTGTTTAAGTTATCCAAAATCAAAATATTTTTCTAAAATTGTTTACTTTTAATTATGGTTAGTTAGAAATCAATTCTAAAAACCTAATAAATGAATAAAGGATACTAAATTAATCTTTTTATCTAAAAAAATTGATTGAAATACTTATAACTTTATTAAAAAGAATCTAATTTTTGCTTTTCCGATTATATTTATTAAGAAAATAAAACAAATTGTTTAAAACAAAAAAAAATTGCAAAAATTACATGAATAAAACCTTTTTTTCCCCTTTTGTACAGAAATTTTTGGTTAAAATCAAATTATTCTTTATTTTTCGTCTTATTAAAAATATTTATATACCTTTTTATCTAGACAAGTTACTACAACTGACCACAACTAACCACAATAGGCAAATAATCCACTAAAATTATTATTTTATATTCAAATCTATTTCGTGGGAACGAAAAACAATAAGAGATAGACTTTAGGTTAGCCCAAATCAATTATTTTTTAAAAAAGTTTTACTTTAAAAGAGAGTTAGTTTTAAATATCCTTCATAATACAAGAATTATTAAACAATTCTTAAAATGTTATAAATTAATTAGGCATACTTTTTAAAATTTACCGTAGTATCTCTAACAAATTACGAAATGAGATCAGAAAGGCAAAAATTAACTTTTTTTTAATAAATTTTTAAGTTTTCTTGACCTAAATGAAAAATGTTAGAATTTTTTTCTTAAAATAGTAATTGGAAAGGGGGCATGAGAAGTTAAAAGATATATTCAAGGAAATAGTCAGTCTCTGCTTAATAATTTTAAGTTACTTAACCCAAAATGCTTTGTTTAAATTGAAAAAATAATAAATTAAAAAAAATTACTTATTTAAAAAATTAAAGTCTTATCCTAGAATTTTTAGTGTTTTTATTACTTGCCCATATAAAAATTAGCAAACAATTCAAGAAAATTATAATTTTTAACAGCAAGTGACTTGTGAGAACAAAAAATAATAATAAATAGTGTTTAAGTTATCCAAAATCAAAATATTTTTCTAAAATTGTTTACTTTTAATGATGGTTAGTTAGAAATCAATTCTAAAAACCTAATAAATGAATAAAGGATACTAAATTAATCTTTTATCTAAAAAAATTGGTTAAAATACTTATAATTTTATTAAAAAGAATCTAATTTTTGCTTTTCCGATTATATTTATTAAGAAAATAAAACAAATTGTTTAAAAAAACAAATGCAAAAAATTACATGAATAAAACCTTTTTTTTCCCTTTTGTACAGAAATTTTTGGTTAAAATCAAATTATTCTTTATTTTTCGTCTTATTAAAAATATTTATATACCTTTTTATCTAGACAAGTTACTACAACTGACCACAACTAACCAAATAGGCAAATAATCCACTAAATTATTATTTTATATTCAAATCTATTTCGTGGAACAAAAACAATAAGAGATAGACTTTAGGTTAGCCCAAATCAATTATTTTTAAAAAAGTTTTACTTTAGAAGAGAGTTAGTTTTAAATATCCTTCATAATACAAAATTATTAAACAATTCTTAAAATCTTATAAATTAATTAGGTATACTTTTTAAAATTTACCGTAGTATCTCTAACAAATTACGAAATAAGATCAGAAAGGCAAAAATTAACTTTTTTTTATAAATTTTTAAGTTTCTTGACCTAAATGAAAAATGTTAGAATTTTTTCTTAAAATGGTAATTGGAAAGGGGCCTGAGAAGTTAAAAATATATTCAAGGAAATAGTCAGTCTCTGCTTAATAATTTTAAGTTACTTAACCCAAAATGCTTTGTTTAAATTGAAAAGAATAATAAATTTAAAAAAAAATTACTTATTTAAAAAATTAAAGTCTTATCGTAGAATTTTTAGTGTTTTTATTACTTGTCCATATAAAAATTAGCAAACAATTCAAGAAAATTATAATTTTTTAACAGCAAGTGACTTGTGAGAACAAAAAATAATAATAAATAGTGTTTAAGTTATCCAAAATCAAAATATTTTTCTAAAATTGTTAAATTTTAATGATGGTTAGTTGAAATCAATTCTAAAACCTAATAAATGAATAAAGGATACTAAATTAATCTTTTTTCTAAAAAAATTGATTAAAATACTTATAATTTTATTAAAAAGAATCTAATTTTTGCTTTTCCGATTATATTTATTAAGAAAATAAAACAAATTGTTTAAACGAAAAAAGCAAAATTACATGAATAAAACCTTTTTTTCCCTTTTGTAAGAAATTTTTGGTTAAAATCAAATATTCTTATTTTTCGTCTTATTAAAAATATTTATATACCTTTTTATCTAGACAAGTTACTACAACTGACCACAACTAACCACAATAGGCAAATATCCACTAAAATTATTATTTTATATAAACTAATATTTAAATAATAACATAACATAATATACCTTGTTAACCTTCACGGTCAATGGCTTTGTAGGCAATAGATTGATGACCTAACAAGACTAGGGACTAACTCAAGATTATATCTTTACCTGTTTCAACCATAATCCAAAAAAACAAATTATTTAAAACAAAAAAATGCAAAAATTACATGAATAAAACCTTTTTTTACCATTGTACAGAAATTTTGGAAAAACAAAATTATTCTTATTTTCGTCTTATTAAAAATATTTATACCTTATCTAGACAAGTTACTAAACTGACCACAACTAACCACAATAGGCAAATAATCCATTAAAATTATTATTTTATATTCAAATCTATATTAGAAACAAAAGACAATAAGAGATAGACTTTAGGTTAGTCAAATCATATTTTTTAAAAAAGTTTCACTTTAGAAGAGTATTTTAATATCTTTATAATACAAAAATTATTAACAATTCTTAAAATCTTATAAATTAAATTTGTATTTTAAATTTACTAGTATTCTAACAAATTACGAAATAAGATCAAAACAAATTACTTTAATAAATTTTAATTTATTGACCTAAATGAAAAATGTTAGAATTTTTCTAAAATAGTAATTAAAGGGATGAGAAGTTAAAATATATATTCAAGGAATAGTCAGTTCGCTTAATTTTAAATTACTTAAACAAATGCTTTGTTTAAATTGAAAGAATAATAAATTAAAAATACTTATTTAATAAATTAAAGCACCTAGAATTTTTGTTTTTATTATTTGCCCAAAAAAATTAGCAAACAATTCAAGAAAATTATAATTTTTAACAGCAAGTGACTTTGAGAACAAAAAATAATAATAAATAGTGTTTAAGTTATCCAAAATCAAAATATTTTTCTAAAATTGTTTACTTTTAATTATGGTTAGTTAGAAATCAATTCTAAAAACCTAATAAATGAATAAAGGATACTAAATTAATCTTTTTATCTAAAAAAATTGATTGAAATACTTATAACTTTATTAAAAAGAATCTAATTTTTGCTTTTCCGATTATATTTATTAAGAAAATAAAACAAATTGTTTAAAACAAAAAAAATTGCAAAAATTACATGAATAAAACCTTTTTTTCCCTTTTGTACAGAAATTTTTGGTTAAAATCAAATTATTCTTTATTTTTCGTCTTATTAAAAATATTTATATACCTTTTTATCTAGACAAGTTACTACAACTGACCACAACTAACCACAATAGGCAAATAATCCACTAAAATTATTATTT
>JAHBCN010020133.1:0-15339 GCA_019359885.1 Listronotus oregonensis
TAAAAGAAATGGGAGATTGGGCACAAAAACCCAAAACTGCCTCCGGTAAAAAACCCCAGAGGGCCTGGGAAAAAAAGAAGAAGAGAAAATTTTTTTGGTTAAAATTTTATTAAATGCCTTTTTACCAAAATTCATTTTTTTTTTTATTAGTTTAAAAAAAAAAAAATGCTCTTTTTTAAAATATGTTCGATTGTTTTGTTATCATCTATCCGCTCATTTTCCATAATTTACGGTTAAGCTTCTACATTTTTTCACTATTTAGAATTAATTTTTGAAAAAAGCTATTTTTCCAACTCTACCAAGCAAAAAAAATTTTAATATTATATATTTTTTTCAAATAAACTAGGGACTTTTAAATTTTATTTGTTTTTTTATTCTTTTTGAAAATTATTTTCGTAACAAACTAATGTTTTTTAAAAAAAGCAGGCAAAAAAATAGAAATCTGCGTGTTAAAAATTTTCTTGAATTGGTAAGATCGAGTTCGGTTCTCAGAGGAACAGGTTTTTAAAGAATCCAGCCGAAGACCAGCCTTGAAGGGCCGAACACTTATATGTTTAATTCTTGGGAATTCTTTGTCGATTATAATTATTTAAACTATCCAGCACGGCATCGGGTCGTAGTAGAAAACTTTTTTTTTTTTTTTAAATCTAAATTTTTTTAAAACCCGATTTTTTAGTCTATTAGTAACTTTTTTTGGGGGAGTTTCATGATACCATTTATTAAAAAAAAAAAAATAAAACAGAATTGGGTAAAAATCTTAGCACAAACATAAATGTCATAAAGCTAACAACTTCTCGCTTCTTACATTTTATTTTTTATAAAATTTTAGGATGTGAAGAAATAAAAAAAACAATTATTTTTTTTTAAAACAATGGCTAACAACGCTTGCTACTTTAAGTAAAAAAATATATGAAAACAATATTATTTTTTTATTTTAAAAAAAACCTTAAAAGATGTTAAAAAGTAACCCATTATCTTTAAATAAGACATTCCTGAATATTAGAAAACAAAGATTAAGGAGCTGGAAAAAATTTTTTTTTTCCCCAATCATAAAAAAATGCCATTTGATTATATTTGAAACTTTTTTTACATCTAACCTAAATTGGTCAAAAATCAAAATGGCAAGTCCCAAAAAACCCCTTTTAAACTTTTTTTAAATCAAAATTTATAAAATATTGCTGTTTAAAAATGACGTTAAAGTTCACCGAAGCCTACTTGGTGAATTAATTTAGTGAGCTAACCTTACCGTAATTTTGTTTTGTCACGCACAAAGATATTTTTAAAAATATACACATTTAACATGTCTTTAAAGTATTAACGTTTTTTTCGTGAACCCGCAAATTTACTCTTATTATTTCATTAAATCTAAACATTTGGAAAAGAAAACTTTATAGACTGCATATAAAAGACAAACAAGATTTCATTATTGTCTTCTATCGGTGCGAAACAATAGTTATGTAAGTAACACATTTCTGTTCATTATTAGAATACTTAATTACTTTAAGATCAATGCCCTATATTACTATTAAAATACCGTTAAGAGATTAGTTTTAGAACGACAATATTTATTGACTCTTATAATTTAAACTTTATCCAGTTAATATCCAAATTAAAACTTTAAGCAAGTTATATTTACTTAAAAATAAGTACATATTTATGTCGCAGAAAGGTACTCGGACTAGTTGGAGAGCTGGTAAACAGTTTTAAGTAGGTTCTTAAGGCACTTTGAAAATTTGTACATCTATCTATCTATCTAACCATCTATTTATCATGGTGAGTTCCCTCGCTGGGGCCCTGAGCACTGAGGCCTAAGCCCATTATGCCCCTAACACCAACTCTAAGCATACACAGTGCTGTCGTTTTGCTTACTAGAGCCCCAATTTTCTTACTAGTGTTGCGAGTCCTGTTAGTCGTAGGAATCTTATGTCATTTAGGTCCAGCGATGCCGTACCCAGACATTTTCCCCTGATGTGCCCTAGTGCTGGGCAATCTCTAAGTACATGTGTGGCGTCCTCTTTTCCCTCTCCACACCATCTACATGTACTTGTCTCGCTTTTTTCTATCTTGTTGAGATTTTATCTGTTTCTACAATGACCT
This sequence comes from Listronotus oregonensis, assembly GCA_019359885.1. Classification (NCBI taxonomy): domain Eukaryota; kingdom Metazoa; phylum Arthropoda; class Insecta; order Coleoptera; family Curculionidae; genus Listronotus; species Listronotus oregonensis. The sequence continues at coordinate 2,098 of JAHBCN010020133.1, forward strand.
GTCAGTATGCCTGTTAGGTTTCTCATTTGCACTCTATTGAAGTCCTTTATGTTCATCGGTAGGTCCCTCCATAGTTATTTTCCTATAATAGCCTTTAATTGTCTGGCTTTTGTCTTTTTTCAGTTCTCATCGAACCGTTTCTCTTTCCATGTTGCTATCTCTGTCATATCCGTGTTGTAAGAGATTCCCACGGTATATTCAGGTCCATTGTTCTCAGCTCGCAAATTGGCGTGTTTGTCAGCCGTTTCATTCCCCGGGATCCCTTTGTGTCCAGGGACCCATTGCAGGGTGACTCTGGCGGTTTTCGTGAATTTATTAATTGCGACATCTATTCCTAAGTTCTAATCTGCGCAGTGTATTTGTTAGCGCCTCGATCACTGCCTTACTGTCAGTACATATAGTTATTTTTCCCCTGTATTTTCTATTAAGGCAGCATTCTATGGCTTTGGCTATTGCCATAACTTCCGCATGAAATACGGTTGCATATTTTCCCATTGTTCCATAGAACTTGTAGTAAGTTCGTCCTCTCTACATAGAAACCGAAGCCTGTGCGGCCTCCTTTCCTCAAGCCATCTATATAGATAATTGTTCCTTCGCTTGGGTTCCCCCAGCGTTTGTGAGCCCAGTCATCCGCCGATGCCATGTCCACCTAGTGCATGAGGTCTAATGGATTACTTTGGGGGATGCTATCCTGTTCATCAAAGAGCCGTTCTCACTTGGCCCATGATGTCATAGTGCCCCCCTCGTCCTCCACGTCCTCCACACCCAGTCTTAGTGCCTCTGCCCTTGCTGAGGCCTTGATTATTATATGAAGAGGTGGGAGCCCGTAATAATCTTCAGCGATTCCGTCGGAGTAGTGGATGCTGTCCCCGTTATTCCTCTCATTGCCATTCTTTGTATGTGTTTCACATTATTTGTGCCGTTTTTAAGTTCCGTGCGTTGGGCCCATATACTGGAGGCATACATATCCGTGGCCTGATGACTGCTTCGTATATCCACTTTATGACCTTAGAGAAAGTCCCCAGTCCCGTCCTACGACCCTTCTACAGGGCCATAGCGATCCTGAGGCCTTCTTTGCTACCATTTCAAGATGTGCTCTCCAATTCAGCTTGTCGTCTAGTATCACTCCCAAAATACTTGGGTGTACTGGAGTATTCTAGTTCTCTCTCACCGAACTTCACTTTCCTAAGTCCGGTGTGTTTTCTCCTTCTAGTAAATAATACGAGCTCTGTTTTTGATGGAATGGCTGTCAGTCTGTTTTCCTGACACCATTTTGCCAACATTACCAGCTCTCTTTCCATAATATCCACTATCGTGTTTGCATGTTTATCGTTGACCATAATGGCCACATCCTCTGCAAAGGCTTGTATATTTGTACCTCTCCTACTGATTTTCTCCAGTAGTCCATTCATGACCAGGTTTCATAGGAGTGGAGATAAGACACCCCTGGGGGCATCCTTTGCTGACTGTAGCCTAGTTTTTATCTCCAACCTCCAGGATGTTCCCTATCAGTTAGCATAGACGGATCCATCGTATGATAGTTTGTCGATACCATGTTTCCCAAGTATTAATATTGCCCTGTCGTGGATTATTAAATGCTCCTTCTATTTCATTTTCGTATTCGACATTTTCCGTTTCCAACAAGTTCATGGAGTGCAGCGTATGCTCTTCCTGCCGTTATGTAAATTTTCTTTGTTGAGTGAGGTTTCTTTAGGTTTTTAAATTTTTTATATGCCTATCTATCATTCTCTTTATGTTTTTAAAAAAGAAAGATGTGAGACTTAGGGGTTTAAACGTTTTACTGCGCAGTAGTCCTCCAGGTTTTTGGTATGAAGGCCAGTCTGGCCCTCCTCCACTTTTGGGGGATATACCCCGGGCCATGGAACCCTCTGACCTTCAACATGGGCAGAGTGGAATGTCCAGAGCCTTTTGCAGTAGTGGGAAATATTCCTTTGGGCCCCGCCGACTTGAATGGCCCAAACGATCCCACCCCCCACTTTAAAGGACCCCTAAACATAAAAGTAAAGGGTTCGGTTGGCTTAAGGCTAGGGCCTTCAACCAACCCTTGAATTAAAAAAATCAAGGGTTGGTAGAGGGCCTTACTTTTAACCAGTCCTTCCCTTTTATGCTAAGGGGTCCTTGACAATTAACAACACCTAATTCTTGCATTTTGGAAAATTTCCTAAATGTTTTCTTAAGTATTTGATAAAAAAAAGTAGTTTTTTTTGTAATAAATATTACTTTCTTTGTGTTCTAGGCCAAGAAATCTGGCTAGTACATCTTCTTCTTTAAACAAGTTCATGTCACAAGTTTTTGTTCAAAGGTGTACATTTTTCTCAGCTAGTAAAGCTATTCTAAAATTTCTCCGTGTCAATTGTAACGTGACACATTCTACGTAAGGTTTAAAGGTAACCAGAAAGGAAAGTGTGATAAAAGTGACTTTTAAAAACTAGAGTGGTGATTATAAAAGTGATTGGTGAATGGTATATCAGAAAAATAGCTGAATAGTCAAGATTACATTTCAACTTTTTTATGATATAACTTGTCAATAATTTATACCATGTGCCACAGGGAGTGACAAGTGATACGAGGTGTCCCAAAACTGTTAATAATTTCTTAATTTGACTTAAAAAATATTCTTGTGTTTTGAAACAATTTCTAATTTGTCGTAAGTCTTATATAATTACGTTTTATGGACTACGCAGTCGGTAAAGCGATGCTGGTTTTTTCCTTGCTAAATTCAAGTAAATTTTTGCGCCAATTTTAACTTACTCTGTTAATTTAAGACTTTTATAAGAATGCAACATTTGGTATCTCACTAGATAGTAAGTTTTGTTCCAGATTTAAAAACCTTGACCAATTGATTTTAGGGCTACTGTGCCTATTAAAAAAGGAAATTTAATCTTTAAATTTTTTTCGGATTTATTTAAGTCAAGTTGAGTTTTAAAATTTGTCTAAAAATTTTACTCTTTAGTAGTAGTTGTGATTGTTTGTAGATATTGACTTAAGTTGTTGATATGCCTCATTGACGTATTACACTATATTTTGTGGATATTGTTTGTAAATAAAAACTTCTGTACAGTAACCCTATTAGTTATGTCTTAAATAGCAATAGTCTTTTTACAAGGCGTCCAAGCTCTAATTTGCACCTATTGATTCAGCTCTTCCTTAACCGATAGCAGTGTTTGTTGGTAACTACTTAGGTAGAGTGTGAAAGCGCAACGATTAGACGTTTCCCACTATAGGTTTTAGGCCTTCTGGCCAATTCCAGGAAAAAAAATTGTTAAACTAAAAGTAAAAAACCTTTTAAAAGTAAATTTTTACCGAACACTAATATGGGAAGAGAGGGAGATAGATAAAGATAAAATTATGTTATAAAAATTATTTCTTTATTATATATGCCCATTAAAACTGTCTACATTCACTAAAAACCGTGTTACCGCCAACATAATGCGTGTGTTTTTTTGATATAGGATGTGGCTAATAATGGTTCCGTGGGAATTGTAAGCCTATACATACTCTAAATGAATCTAATTGGCCTTTTAGTATTCCATTGCCTGAGTAATAGAACTGAATTGCTGGTAAGTCAAATGGAACGAAACGAAATGCAGAGTTAAGTCATACAATCAAGATTTTTAAGAGTTAGCTCAAATATGCCTTATTTAGAATATATGCTTATTTATAATTACGACGAAACCGAAACACATAATTTATGGTTGTGGCAATAACCTTTGTCTCACCAATATAAGGGCTATTTCGTATACTGAATTATTATTTCTTTGTTTTATCTTGTGACAGTTAATGTAGTACTAACCCGCTTTTGTGACATTTCACCTTGAATAAGGTCAGGATCGATGGGGACATTTTAGATTTTACATATAACGGTACTTCGAAAGGTTTTTCGCGTTTCATAGCAAATTGGTAAATTTTATCAAAAATTAGCTTTAACCAAAATTGTAGATCAAAAAATTTATCTAAAAAAAATATTTTAATTTTTTTTTCCTAAAGGCACCATTTCTAAGTTATACCTGATCAAACAGTTAAAAAAAGTTGTATTTTTGAACTGTCAAGAAAATCTTTTTAAGGACTTGTTCTAAATATGGAACACCATGTCCCACGAAATTTTTGTGCGATTCTGAGTTAATAGATATTCGGAGGACCAAATGTAGCAATTTTTTTTAAATCACAAACTTTTACTTTGAAACGCAATATTACCGATTATTGCAAGCAAATAATTTTTTTCTACTACTGTATAAATAAGAAAACTTGTGGTCCTAGCAACGCGAATGATAATGAAAGAAAACCTTCGTGTTACCTGGTTGTTTCCCCGTTGAGCAAAAAGAATTTTCAGCGCCTGGACAAAAAGTAAGAGAAAAAAAAGAAATATGTTTGGGGGAAATATTAATTTTTTATAAAAAGTAACTAATTTATGACAAAATTTTTTAAAAACTAGGTTAGGTTTTAAAATTAAAAAATAATTGTGCAATTTGAGCAATTAGAAAAAAGAAATTGGAGGAATAAACTTGAATTAACAGTTTTTAAATTTGTTTTGGGGTATCGTTATCACCTTTAACTACATTAATATTCATATTTTTCATTTGTTACTTCATTACAGGAAATATTGGTAGGAATTTCGTGTAAAATCTTCTTTTAAATTTCCACCTTATTACTTTTTAGGATTCGAAAAATATCCCTCCGCAACAGAAGAAGACTTCCAACCTCCAAGGTTTTTAAGTCCAAAATATCACATCCGAAGCATTGGCAAGGAAGTAGTTGACGTTCTTCAAAAGAATGGCCAGTGTATCTACTGATGTCTTCAAGCTTCAAAAACTTCGCAATTTCTTTAGGTACCAAAAATTTGTTTAAATTTTTGTTTTGGGCCCTTTCCAATTACTTGATTAACACATTTACCTCTTCATAACGATACAATAAACGCTCATCTAGAGCATTCCTTTTGGCTCAGCTTAATATATTCCTGTAGAAATCTGACATAAGGAACTGAGCCTTCATCGTTGGTTACTACAAAGTTTCTTTTAACTTTATTTTTAGACTATATTTTTACTATAGCCCGTCATTTCTTATTTCTACATCACTTAGCTTCATTTTGTATATTTCGTCCGTCCGGCATGCCCCAGCCACCCCATAATGGCTATTACTTTCATTGCTAAGTAACTTTGATCAGGGGCGTTAAGTAAAAACTTTATGATTTCTTCTTTTTTAAAATTTTTTGACTTTTTTGCCTCATAACCATCGTTTTTCCTTTCAATAAAAGCAACTAGTTTCTTGAACTTTGAAATATCTCGATTTTTGTTTACGGAAATTGTTAACTTGAGCATGGAATATACAGACCAGAGGGTTGGTGGTGATAAAGACTCGGATTTTTCTTGAAAATACGCCAACATCACATTCTCGTCAATCCCACATTTTTGTAGCAAGCCATTCAGAAAAAGATTTATATGTTTGATGGTACCTATCTTTAGATTTGTCTGGCAGAAGTGAGGCCACGCAAGGTCAGCTGCCCCTTTTTGGGTGCCATTTTCATATTCATTTAACATTTTAAAATGGGAATGGATTCATACTAAATTAACAATAATTCAAAATCTGACAAATGCTGATGACAGACAATGTCAACAATAAATGAGTTGCTATGGATTAATTTTTAACAGGTAAAATTTAAAATCTCTGATATTTCTATTAAAACATGATGTTAATGATTATTAAATTATGCGATACATAGGACAGTAGCAGGGATAATACATTACACGATGCGAAAGGCCTTTCAAGTGTTCGGAGGTTTTAAATAGCCTCGGCTTCGCCCGGCCATTTAAAAACCACCTCACACCAAAAAGTAAACTTTCGCATCTTGTAATGTAAATAACTATTTTGAGTTACTCGCTTGAAAAGCATACATCTACGGAAAAAATGAGCTATGGCGAGAGTAGATCGGTTGAAAATTAAATTTTTGGCGGCCATTTAAAAATGGTCATATTGATTTTTTTTAAACTACGTTCTAAATAAAAGTTAAATGGTTTAGGGGAACAAAATATTTTTTTGAGATACTAAACGAATTAATGAATAGGACCTAGTTTAAATAATTTAATTCCTACTTAACGTTTTTGAGAATCAAATTTTCGAAAATAGGCTAAAAAATAGTGAATTTTGGGCCCTTTTTGTTATATAGAGGACTAAAATTTTTGGGAATTTTTATATTGTATTTTAAGATTTTTTCATCTTTGAAAAATTTAAAGGGGCCTGGCCTAATAAAAAATTTGTCCTAAGTGGGGTAAGAGGAGTTCGTTCCCCGCGACTTAAATATTGAAGCTGGGGCAGAAGAAAAAACTTCTGCGGGTAGCAGGTTTCATAGTCTGGACACTTTAGGTATGAATGAGCGAAGAGCAAAAAATTTCCCGGGCCTTTTAGTTGAACTGTAAAAGGATGCAGATCCCTTACAGCTCTACGGTTTGCAAGAGGAGGAAGCTTTCCGAGTTTAAGCAAAATCGATTGACCCCTTGCGATAAATTCTTCGACATGTAATGGAATTGCTCATAGAAATAAATATAGCAAATTCGATTAGAAAAAAATCAAATTTCAGGGATATTTTTACTATACTGTGTAAAGAAAATAAATTCTATTATTATAATTTTTTAAAAATTTTATAAATTACTAAATTGTTAAACTCCTTTTTAGTTTTTTGTTTGGCAAGTAAAATTAAATTGTACCAAACGTCTATACTTTAAAATTAAACTAATAATACCATTACTTAGTTTGAACCATCAGAATAAGGCACAATGTGTCGAAACCTCGTAGTCAGTTTATTGATTTTAAATGAAAATTAAACAAAATATATTAAAAAGCCTGTGGAAAACCCGAAAAACAAATGGTGCAACCTGCTTAAATTACCGCAGGCTCCCGTGTCTTGAACACGGATCTCTTGCTTACGGTATTTTCACTTTTCACAGTTTAAAAGAATTCTTGCGTAAAATTTTTCTTGCTATAATTTTTCTTTGCACGCGCTTTTTTTGTTTTTTAAACATTTGTGATGTAAGAAAAAATGAGACCAGAGCTATGTTAATGCTCTATATATCTATACAAGGTGGGCAATCTCTCAGAATCTAATAGAATACTCAAAAATATTATGACAAATTCCCATTAAATCATATTTGGCTTATTTAGTTTGCCAGGGACTAGCTCTGACACAATAATAGAATTTTTGTAACACCCTGTATGGTAAAGGCTGAAAAATATTATTTCTGGAAAGCTTTAACCTTAAACTAGAAAACAGGTATTCTTGATCGACATCGATAACAGCAACTGTTTACGAGAAATAAAATATCATGTTTGGTATTTTTTTTTTACATTATACAGGGTGTTTCTTTAAATTTAAAAGTCAATATTTAAGAGCCCTTTTGGGGGATTTTTAAGAAGAAAACTTGATATAAACGTATGTCCTAAGCGTCTTAACTATTGAGATACAGGCTGGTAAATTTTTTAAAAATAAATAATTTATTATTAATATCTGTTATACCACATTAGATATTTTAATGAAATTTGGCATACATGTACTATGTATCAAGAAGCATATTTTAGTGTACCATATTTTTTTTTATTTGCCAAAATAGGCAAGTCAAATTCTGTACGAACGGAAATAACAAAAATGTGGTACACTAAAAAATGCTTTTTGATACATGGATTTGGTGTATAAAGTTGAAAATTTGTATAGCACTCCGCGAAGAATTCCTAGGATTATTAAACCAATATTTTTTGTATGTAAAAGATACTATTTCTGAAATATAATATAGATACATGCATGTGTTAACATTTTTTTGATGTAAATAATGGTTTACATAAGTCTTTGACTAAGCTTTTACAAACATATGTAACTGTTCTCTTTTGCAATTAAACCACTGAATATAATAGATACTGTTAAGAATTTCAAAAAACAAATGCCATATCTTATTATCGATTTAAATAAAGCAATATAAATAGATTCTAAAATGAAAAATATCTTTTGATTTATGAGAGAGTACTCTAATAGCATAACAACTACGCTGCTTTGATATAAAGACCAGAAATGAATTCCTCAAAGAACTGACTTGAAGGACTATTTAACGAAGTTAAATTTTAAATCACTGACAGCTGACACTTTGAACATTTAAGTTAGTTGTTTTTTTCGCATTTTGTACAGTAATGAACTTCATTACAGACTTCAAAATCATATAGTAATAGACCATTTACAGCATAGCAACTTTATTAAAACACAATTTAACAAAACGAAAAACGTTTATTTTAAACAGTGTGACAATAAATATTAAAAAAACAATTGTGTAAGTTAGAAAAGTTTATAACTTTTAACCCCGATGTATTAACCAATTGTTGCTAATCATTTTTTTATTTACCAAAATTTCCACAGGAACTTTTCGGGTTACTCCCAGATGAACATTTTTAAATATCCTTTTGGAGTTTTTTTACTTTATTACCAATGCTTCCTTTCACTTATCCTTTACCTACGTTTGTGGATGGCCATCCCCCCCATGACGTTTGAGAGGACTCGACATCAGCGCCACTGTCCGCAAGAAAAGTAGCAGATGTTCTTCTCAAACAATGACCGGTGTAGTATGAAGCATCAGGAAGTTTTAAATATTCCGCAAATTTTTGTGGAATTTTTGCAAAAAATATAAATAACTAGCTGTACTATACATTTTCCATAACGATAAAACAGGTATAATCAATTATAACTTATTGTTTTGGGTCTTGTGGTAGATTTTATACCCATGGCCGTCTGAGCACACAGTAAATACACGTTTTTTCTTTGTTTGCATATATATACGAAACGTTACAATTAACATTATTCCGGTATCTTCTATATCTTCAGTTGTTAAACTGCATAACTCAGTATATGATATGCACAAGTCAGCACAAGAATTAATATTAATTTCATTAACAGAAACGTGTCGTCTGAAGCTTCATTCAGAAACGTTGTGACATTTTCCTAATTTTTGATTTATAGGTTCATATTTGTCATTTTGGCGTTTTAATTAAGCTTTACCTTTTTATATTGTGAAATATGCGAATTTTTTATTGATTGGTATCGTACTTTTGATCACAGATTATGTAGTCCATAAAATAGAAGCTTTAAGAACTTTTGCCTAAAACAAATAACAAAATTATTACATATGTACAATACTTTAACCATATAAAATAGCCCACCTTTTGGTAAAAATAGGCCATTGCTTTTGTTAATTTCTTTAGATTTTTTGAGCTTTTTCCACTTGCAGAATATATTATACACTTTCTCATATCTTTCCTTAGATTTCACTGGAAGTAAACTGGAAGAAGCTTTCCGGGCTGCATTTCGAGTCGTTTGCATGAGCCATTTTGATAATTTTTGTTAAAAAATCGCTCTTTAAAGGTGAGTTTATTTGGATACTGTCAATCGTTGTTAATTGACAAAAACAACATTCTGTTTTCGTTCAGATTGCCAAGTTACTGAGACGTCAGACATCTACATTTTTTAGATTTTTTTACTAACTATTATTATAATTTAATTTTAATATAAAATGAAAATACAATTATTTAAAATTGGAAAAAAAAATAGACCCGTCAAAAAAAACAAAATTTTTCTTGACTCTATTGTTTAAATCCTCGCCTCGCGGAAAAAATACCATACTTTCAAATAAAAATTCCCCCTTTTTTAATTATACGTAATATACTTTCATTTTTTTTTTGCCAAATATTGAAAACAAAAAAAAAAAATTAAACTTTTCGGGGCCCCAGCGTTTTTTTTAAACTTACTCTTAAAATTTTTAAAATACAAATTTTTTTTTTTTTTTTGTGTTTTCTAAAAGGAAAGTTTCAAAAATTTTTCCATTGGAGTTTTAAAAATCTTATGTTTTTTCGGACTCGCCTTTAACTATGTTTTTGGGTATATCCTGATCCCCAAAATTTGGGAAAATTTTTTAAATTTTTTTAATTTTGTAAATGAACTTAAAATTGTCAAAACTCTTTCTTTCCCTTTAAAAAGGACTGTTTTTTTGACTTGTTGCCCGACCACAGCATCAGTATCAGAAATGTTAAGTTTTCCGAAAAAATTTCTTTTTTTTAAATTAATTATGTAGTTAAATTAAATTGGGTTTTACAGCCCCCCTTTTTTTAATTTTTATGAACCAGCGTTCAGCCGATGCAGGCTTTTTTTGGGCCTTTCACCGATGTTTTTATGGTTATGGGGAAAAAGAAGCAAAAAATTTTTAACAAAAAAATGGCCCCTTTCATGCTATTACCCCTTTTGTTTCTTTAAAAAATTTTCATTTACCTTTTAAAAAATAAGGTATTTGCATTTATTCATCATAATATTGATGTTCAATATTAAATTTCAATATTTTCAATAATGTTTTAATGTATGGAGCGCCTAGCGCCACCTGTTTTTAACTTTAAAAATTTTTTTGTACCTAATTTTTTCATTATTAGGGTTTATCCAAAAAAATAGAAGGGGGGGGAAAGCGTTTGACCATCCCATCCCAAATTTTTCGGGACGGCATGTGAGCCGCCATGGTTGCTTCTCTTTAAATCAAAATTTTCATTTGTTTTTTTTTTCTTTTTGTTCTCATGGAAAAAAAAGGGTTGTCGTTAAATAAGATTTTTTTCGTAAATGTTTTGTTTATTTTTTGGATTAGATTTGGCTTAGTATCTTTCTTTTATTTTAGTTAATTTTCCCTTTTATAATGCTTTAATTTAGTTTAATGAACTGTTTTTCCAAAAGGGTTTCCCAGAAGATATAGTACAGCAGAATATTTTTTCTTTTAAGTACCCCATTTTATTTGAAAATATTTTAGGGGGAAATAAAAACCTAAAAAAATTTAAAAGAAAATAGTTTTATTATTTTATAAAAAATTTAAACATACATTATAATAGTTTAGGTCTCTTGTTTTTTATATTTACCAAACAAATTTTTTAAATTTTAGTTTTCCCAAAAGGAAGTTTTGGTTGAAAAATGGTTAGTATCTGCAAATAACAATTGGTCAGCTAGCAGATACATTTGTTTAAACATTTCCCTGGATAAAACCAATAGGAAAAGGAAAAATTTTAGGAAAAATGTTATCCTTTCTTTTTTTGGGGGCATTTCCCCCCAAGCCCACCAATTATTACCAATTCCATGGGAAACACCATACCAAAACTATTCAAGGGAAAGAAAAAGAAATAATTTAAACCCAAAGTTGTTTCCATTTAATGGCCAATCCTATTAAAAATATCTTGTTTTATTTTAAAATTTTTTAAAAAAACTAACCCCCCATTAAAGTGTAAGAATTTTTTCACCTCAGGGGGAGGTTAACTTGCCCATGATTGTGTCTATTTTATGGTATCTTATATTAATTTTCCCATATTAATCATTCCACTTGTCTCTGCACAGCCTAAAAATAAACTAATTATGAAAAAATTTGTTCAATTAAATTTTATCACAATATTTAAACATCGATAAAAAATTATTTAAATTATAAAAAAAACAATAAATTAGTTTAACAGGAAACCCAAAAATTTTTGTTTGCAATTTTAAAAATTAATTGTAAAAGAGATTGAAAAAAAAATATCATAAAAAAGATATCTAATGGAGCTGACCTGAGCATTGTTTAAAAAGGGATAGGTAAAAAAAACGAGTGGCATAATTGAGGGTTAGTATCATTCAGTGCAAATAAAATTAATATATAGCAGGGATTTTTTTTTTAAAATATGGACCTTCCTTTATAATTTTTTTTTAGTAAGAAAAAAACTCACATTTGATCCCCGCTTAAGATGATATATGATTATAATTTGTTAAACAACCCTTTTATAAAATAAAGTTTTTCAATTGGGCCAACTACATGTATTATTGAGTGTCATTTCGTAAAATAAATTTACTTTTTAACCCAAAAAAAAAAATTTGAAAAAAATACAGTGTATAAATAAAACACTTATTTACTGATTATTTATTTTTATTTAATAAAAATTTTTTGTCCATATTGCATGATCTCCTGGGGGAAAATTTTTTGGATGCCTTTTATATTGTATGTTTTTTTTCTATATTCTCTTATTTAACCGGTCTGGTTTTATTCAGAATTAGTTAACACTTTTGTAAAAAAATTATGAAATACACCTTGATAAAACACCCACATAAAAAATGTAAATCTTAAAAAATTTTGAATAAAGAGGCCTTTTTTGACTTTTTAAAATCCCTTAAAAAAATATGTTTACTTTAGAGTTCTAAAACGCAGGGAGTTATTGGGGAAATTATTAAAAACTTTTTTTTGGGGAAACAAGTTGGGTTTTTGTTTTTTAAAATTTCCATTTTTTGTTTCTGCCAAATCACCTGGATCTTCTTGCCCCTTTTTATTAAAAAATTTAATATATATATTTACATTTTGTGAAATTTTGCTTTCTTTATCCTTACTAAAAAATTCAAAAAAACATTATGTAGGTTTTAATATTCTGAGCTTTTTTCCCAAAAAAAAATCTTCTAACCCATAAATATTTTTTTAATTTATACAAATTATTCACCTGCATAGTATACTGTTTAATAATGGTAATTGTTTTCATCTTAAAATTTTAATTTTATTCATAAAACATTTTTATTCATCCCCTTTTTTAAATTTAAATTTTTTTTTAAAAAAAGTTTGACAACAAACCAAATGTGACAAATAAAGCAAAAACAACCATGGGGCCAAAAATAATAAACCTAACAAGGAGTGCTCGATCCCCTTTAAATTAAAACCCAAATTTTTCAATTCGGTATTCGTGACGTAATCTGTTTTCCTTTTTTTTTTTGTTTACAAGTAATATAAAGTCTTAATTTTTAAAAATATTATATTGGTTCTAATGTAAGTACTATCCCAAAAAAGTTTTTAAAAAATTGAATATTTTAAAAAATTTAAAAAAATAAATCTTTCTGGGAAAAAAGGGCAAACGGGGACGTCCCAAAAATAACCTATATTGGGGCAAATAGTAAAAAACGGCACTCCTTTTAAGTTTTCTACCCGGGGGGCGCCCTATATTAACTTTTCCCCAGTTAAGCCTTTCTCCTCTTCTCTTTTCTCTGGATGTCGCAAACTCACCAGTAGTTCATTAAACCCGGGTTGTGAAATGTAAAACCGGGTTGTGACATATTTGCATCAGGGTTGTGACGTAGTAAATTTACATGTGGGAAATGTAAAAAATGATGTTTGTTACAAATGACGTTACATATCAATTTAGATGTTTTAGGTGATTTATTTTTTT
>JAHBCN010020134.1:0-15306 GCA_019359885.1 Listronotus oregonensis
AGTATGTCATGGTTTCAGTTACGTATTGCTAGTTTTGTTTTTATTATTGTTGCTGCTAAATTTAGTTCTCAATGTTGTTCAAAGTTCCCTAAAAATTAGTTGCTGATTGGTTGCTGCAATAAGAGTCGGATAGAGTCTCCAAAAGCTTCAGAAATAAGTTAGTTCCGGCTAAGTTTTGTTTTTATTATTGTTGCTGCTAAATTTAGTTCTCAATGTTGTTCAAAGTTCCCTAAAAATTAGTTGCTGATTAGTTGCTGCAATAAGAGTCGAGTGGAGTCGCTAAAAGCGCAAAACATGAAAATATTCCAGCTCTAAAAGTGAGTATTTTATAATTGATGCTGCTAAATTTAGTTGCTTAATGTTGTTCAAAGTTCTCTAAAATTTAGCTGGTTATTAGTTACTGCGATAAGAGTCAAGTAGAGTATCACAAGAAAAGCTGAGAAAGGGTAATTCAAAACTTTTTATTATTCTTACTGCTAAATTTGGTTTTTAATGTTGTTTAAAGATCCCTAAGAATTAGTTGCTAATTAGTTGCCTCGATAGGAGTCATGTAGAGTCCCTAAAGGCTCAAGACATGAGTTAGTTCTAGAGAAATTGGATACTTTTTATTATTGTTGCTGCAAAATTTAGTTCTTAATGTAGTTTAAAGTTCTCTAAGAATTAGTTCCTTTTTAGTTGCTGCGACGGGAGTCAAGTAGAGTATTTAAAATCTCAAGAAAGAGCTACTTTTGAGTAAATGAAAACTTTTTATTATTGTTGCTGCGAAATTTAGTTCTTGAAAAACATGTTTAAAAGATCTCTAAAATTGGTTGCTATTTAGTTGTTTTATTGAGTCAAGTAAAACTCTAAAACTTAAAAAATGAGTTAGTTCAATATTCGGAACTTTTTTATTATTATTGCTACTAAATTTCGGTTCTTAATGTTGTTTAAAGTTCCCATAAGAATTATTTTTTTTGCGATGAAAGGTAATTAAAAGTCTCTAAGAAGCGCAAAATGAGATTTTAGCTAGGAGAGAGATTTTCGACGTTGTTCCTAAATTTGAACCTACAAAGTAACATTTCAAAATTTCCTAAAAATTAGTAGTTAGAATACAAAGTGAGTGTACCTCTAGAGAGCTCAAAAATGAGTTAATTTCTGCTAGAAGAGTTTATGTTCTCAAATCCAGGGAACTTGACCAATTTTTTTTTTTCGTATTATCAATTTTTTCAAGGCTATAAAAAACTTTTAGACTGACTATGGCGACAACGGTCATGGAGAATGATTTTTACAAAAATTATTTATTGTGAGCTTTTTGGCTGCGTACTTTCGGGCTTTGAAAGTATCTTATCAGAAAATACTTTAAGACGCAAGAGACTTTCAGGACATTATTAGCAGCAATTACCACAAGAATTATTTTTTACAAGTTATTCTTTTCTTTTTGGAGCTTTTTGGAGCTTTAACTTGTATTGATCAAAAAATAGATAGCAACAAATTTCTGGCGTGTTTTCACTAGTTTTAACGTAAAAAAATAATTTTAATGTAACTTCAAAAAAGTTAGCATTGTCGTCCTGGTATCCGTTTGAGCAACAAAATCGTGATTAGAACTGACTTCAATTATAACATAAATAGCACTAAATTTATAGGTATTCTAGACCTAATTAGGCTGGGTGTCAAAAGTTAATTTTATGAAGGTGCTCGCGAGTGTATCAGACTTCACGGATCCCATGTTAAACCCTCTTACGAAGATTTTAATTAAACGTTTACCTTTTTATTAAAACATTATGTTGGCGACAGAAGAAAATTCCTCTTTTTCATATTAACACGACAGAACTTAGGGGACTAACGAGTAGACTTACAGTGTAAATAAAGTGACATTTTTTCGAAAATGGTTGGATTAGCGAAATGAATGAAGCGTAGTTAATTTTAAGTCAATAGGTAAAGGTTTGTACAAAACGTTATCCAAAGTTCTTAACAATACAGAGCGTAAAAAAGGGAGTCTTGAGTCTTACAGCTAGTCCGTCCCTGCAAATGTGAGTAATTCATAAAACTTACTTTGATCCTAATTTGAATATACCTGGGTGTTTAATAGTTCTGTCTAAAATTCTATGGGAGCTCTTTGAAGCCAAAATCTTCAAGGGCAGAATCTATACACTAAAAAAGTTTATATTCTTCATGTGCTTTTTTCATACGGGAGATTTCCTACATTTCCCGGTTTTCATATGTTAATTTTTCACAATTCATGTTATTTATCAGAACCATAACGCTATACAAAATAACGCAGCCACATTAATATCTGTTAACACAATACAATTCTAATCCGTCTAAGGTTAAGTCCTTTCACTTAGTTATTAAAGCAAACTATACGTATCCGGTTTTAAATTACTACATTTTCATACATAATATTCCAATAGAGCCTTTTGTCGGCTTTTATTGTTTTACATCCACGCTTATATTTGTCTTGGGCTTCTGCTTGTTTTCTTTAAATAAATATTACTATTAAAAAGAGTACCTCAAACAGGATCTTACACAGGGTGTCTATAAAATGTCTGGACATAATACTGCTAAGAAGATCAGATCTGTCGATCTAACCTCAC
The DNA here is from genome assembly GCA_019359885.1 of Listronotus oregonensis. NCBI lineage: Eukaryota > Metazoa > Arthropoda > Insecta > Coleoptera > Curculionidae > Listronotus > Listronotus oregonensis. The sequence continues at coordinate 2,574 of JAHBCN010020134.1, forward strand.
TAATTTATTATTTTGAAACAAGATTTTCCAAAAAAAGTATATTTGCACGTTTTCCGAAAGTACATATATCTAAGAGTTTTATGTTAAAGTATCTACTCTCTATTTCGTTACATGATAAGTAATAAAATTTTACGGAATGGTTTGATCGTAAACCATAGACGCTGGTATATGTATCTTGATATATTTATATATCTAGATATATTTATCCTTAATTGCAAATAAGGTAAATAATTATTAAAAGTAATCCGATATCTTGTCATGTTGTGTCTACTAAAAATTATACTGATTTTTCTTCTAATATTTTATTATTTACTTTACTTATTTTTTGTATACGATTGATTACATTTACTGTTTTTATATTTGATGAAAACAACACAAAATATTAATCATTCCATAACTAAAATAAGTATTTGAATAAAATATATTCAAGGAAGTTGTTGAGCCTAATTCAATCTGCCTTCTAATGACCTACCGACCTTCATTATTTGGCTGACCAACGCATTTACCTGTCATAGTCCTTATTTGGCAAACTAATAATAAACTTTCTAAATGTGCAATTGCGTAGTTATTATTATTATTTACAGTATTATAGTGTTACAGTGCAAAATGGTTTGTTCAACAACACGTGTGTACACCTTACGGTCATTTAACATTAGCGAAAAGCGTATTGTTAAAAACGTATTCAATTATATCACAAATGAACAAAACTGTGATTAAAGTGTGGATGACAGAGTTGAAAATGTGCTTTATGTACTTTAGGTTGGAAAAAGCGACAGTTTACAAAATTCTAAAACAAGAAGAAAAAGAGAGGTATAGCGTCACCAAAAAGCGATCAGGCAAAAAAGAACTTCAGATAACAGATGACACAAGCAAGCAATTAGACGTATTATAGATTGTACATTTCTTTATGGAAAAAAATTCTACTGTAGATAGTATTTTTGAGCTGTCGAAATCATCCGAAAGTGCCAGGAAATATTTAGGGTAAAACTATGGAGAATTTTATAGGGTTTGAATATCCAGTGAAAGAAGTTCCAAAGAAAATCTTTGTTAATAGAAAGTGGAGAGATTGTCAATGAAGAAGAGATTATTTGAGAAAGATAAAAGAGCTCGTTTCGAAGGAAAAGCAATATATTATTTAGATGAGACCTGGATAAAATAAGGGATATACGCTAAAGAAATTTTGGCAGATGAGAATCTCATAGCTGCTCGCCAGGCTTATAATAAAAGGCCTTTCTGAGTTTAAAACCTCCATATGGGGAAGGACGTAGACTAATAATTATTACTCATATTGGAAGCAAGAACGGTTTTTATGAAGCGGAATTTTTTATTGTTTTGAATCTAAAAAAACATGAGATTATTACGAAGACATGAATTCTAATGTATCTGAAAGGAATGATTTTCATAGATGATCGTCTTAATACCAGAGAGTTCTGTTATTGTAATGGATAACGCAAGTTATCATTCTATTGTACAAAAACTGGAATATGTCCCAAATTAAAGCTGGCTCAAAAAATATATTTAACTCTGGTTAATGCAGAAAAACATTGAATTTCTAAAAGAGATAGTGTTAAGCCAGAGTTATTACAACTAGTAAAAATTGAGTAGCGGAATTTCGTCATTGATGAAATAGCGAAAAAACGAATTATTAGTGTGTATCGGCTGCCACCTTATCACTTACGAACTCAATAACCCATAGAACTTATATAGAAACTTAAGTGAAAGGTGAAGTTGCCAAATAATACAACTTTTAAAATAGCGTGTGATCGGACCACTGTAACAATATTATTGTTATACACGATTATACTCCGGTCATCCGTTTTCAGTTTTGTCAAAAGTCGTGACAACCAACGTGAGCGATAAGCTAATCGTCATAGCTCTCAATGATTCCAGGACAGAACTAATAAGAAAGCTCGATTGAAAATAAAGTTTTAAAAAGGAGAGGGGATTTTTTATGGTGCCGACATCGCTGATTGTTTTATGTATTTTTTTTTTGTTGCCAAACTTTAAACGCGTTTATCTCAGATGTTTTTCTCGTTGGCATCCACGATTTCTTAGGAACCACTGAACCTACCTTTATGAAATTTACCTAACATATTCTTCTTCACAGTATTCGCTTCCTTGCATCAAGCCAAAGATAATACTACTACGGATAAGATGAACCATTCAATGCTATATTTTTGTACCCCTAATGGACTGGCTAACGCGAGCCGATGTCCATCGAGAACATCGCGCTATCCTTGAACGAAAGTTAAAGCAGTGTTGCCGGCAGGCCACACACTATTGGCGTGATGAAACGCGACTAAAAATACACAATTCGTTTAGCCGCCCGCTTTTGCTACTTCGTGTTCGAATAAAATTTTAAGCGACGAACTGACAATGTCGCACATGGTTTCTCGATTCGCTGGGGCGGGGTTACCGACTTAATTTTATTCGCATTTACGGAAGCATTGATATCTCGAACTGATTAAACACCCGTTTAAATCAACCATCTATTCATTAGTAGTATTATCTTTGATCAAGCTCATAAGTCAAATTTTCGATTTTAACTATTTTATTGGAGACTAAAACTGTAAAAATACCTTATTTTTCTGTGTGTTTTTAATATCTACCAGTTTGTTATTAATTAAAAAATAATTATTCTAGCTTTATATATGTATTAGCGTAAATAATTTCATTTTTTGATTTCATATTTAGATTTCATGGATGCCAATGACAAATCAACTTTTGGAGGAGCTCCGTTCATCCATTGTTTTTTTATAGAAAAAAAATTATAAATAATTTTTTGATGTGTAATTTAAAATTAATATTTAATGGCCAATAAACTTTTTATATTTATATCTATAATAGTTATATTGTGTAAGAAAATCGTTTTTTTTTCGAGCGCTGGAACCAGAATAGCCCTTGAGAGTAATATCTACAGGATATTGGGCCTTTAAAAATTCAGAGCATTTTTTTATTTGTGGCGATCTTTAAAATGTAAGGCCCAAACCACCCTTACGGGGTGTCCCAAAAGTCACTAGATGATTTGAAGAGTTTATAATATTTAAAATATTTTATTTAAAAAACACTATCCTTTAAAGGTAATATATTTTATGCAAATTTATTTGGCCTTCCTTATTATTTTTAAAATGCCTCTCGTTTGCAGCTTTACAGTGTTGGTAATTTTATGATCTGATTTTTTTTAAGAATATTTAATGATATTAAAACTGATAGATTGACAAAATATTGACTTTTGTTTTTTTGACATTACGGGTCTCTACTTTGAGTGATCCATAATAAAAGTTACTATTCTTGTCATGTTTTGAAAAAAACGTTTTATTGAGATTGTAGGTTTAAAATTGATGTGGAAATCTACAGAGAGAAGATGGCAATAGGCTACCATCTAAAAAAATTAAACATATTTACGCATTATTTGGGATTAAATAAAACCTTAAAAAGAAAAAACACATTATTTTAAATCAAGATAAAAATTAGAGATCAATTTATAATATACGCACTCAAAAAAAGGCATATCATTATACAACGCGTTTGCCTCATTTTGAGAGCATGTTGACTTTCATATGTGGCAAGAATATTTTTCTCAAATGAAGAAACCAATTTCTTTATTTTACATGGACGTAATCCGAAAAAAAATGTTTTAGCTTTAAATATATTCGAATTTTAGAATAAAATAACTAGTTACATATTTTAAATAATCTTTTTTTAATCAGAATCTTTCATACCATTATTTAAAATACTGATGCTCTCAATATGAGAGACTTGTTTCTTGTTTAAAAATGTGTTGATTTTCATTTAAAAACACCAATCTATTTTTAATTAGAAAAATTACTACAATACAAGGCTCAAGTTTCTCAATTTAAGGAATTGCATCATAAACTGAAGAAATTCTTCTTCAGTGTAACATAATACAAGGGCGTGTTTTAATACCTTGTTGTTACTTCATGTAAATTTGGGATCTCAGTTTTAAATCCCTATTTCTTTCTCTACAGCGATACGATTTAAATTTATTTGAAAAATATTTTTTTATTTTGACACCTTCAATATTTGTTTCTAGGTCTGTATTATACTGTGTTTGGGAGAAAAGTAAACATTTCAATGGAAAGTTTATTTTAGACGTCAAATTTGAGTTTAAAAATATGAAAAAAAAAAGAAAACATAAATGTGTGGGTCGGAAATGCTTCAGATACAGGAAAAATTAGTCTTGGCAAACCTCTTTGGCAATTTTAGTAAAACTTCAGGTTTATACAAAATTGGCCAATTTTGTAACGAAAGCCTCTCGATAAGAAGATTGTTTTTATTTAAACTTTTAACACTGGACAAAAATGCATTTTCATTACCAACATTTATATGAACTTTTTTCTAATTTCCACGTCCAAGATCCTTATTAAAATGTTTTGCTTTTCTTCCAAAACACCCTATTTATTTAAACATCCTAACTCATGAAACAAAATATGCAGAAATGTTAATCAGAGACAATGCCGTTGTCGTATTCAAAAACACAATTTTTTTCAGATCCAAAGTTTGGGCAAAATTCATAGTTACTTTTTGAATTCTGTAACTACACTAAGCGAAAACGTAGTAGAGTACCTATGAGTAAATAAAAAAAACTTGCTGAAAGTTATAACAGTTTTTATTTATTATTTTTTTAATATATATATTATTTAGCAGTAAAAAAAACAATGCTAATATTTCTAAATAATACAAGCTCAAGTTATCCCTAATCTTTGAAAACTTAACACAGAAACATTCCTTAGTTTTAAATATAAAAATATCTCAATAAGCGGCAAACAGTCTTTTATGGTAAAATGTAATGGGCCGGTTGTAGAAGGTTGGCTTAAACTTGGTTCAACTTGAACTTAACTTGGTGGTTGACGTTTCCTTTTAAATGAGTACCTCATAATTACCTAAAAGTAAAGCAGTAAAACAGACCTTATGTACCGACAACAAAATTTAATAATTTTATCACTTTTAAAATTTGTTTGTATTTCAAAATCGACAGAGATGCAGGCTTTAAAAAATGGGAAAAACTGTGCCTGGCCAACTATAATTTCTAAACAATTTCTGTCATAAAGGTTTCCATTGATCTTCTGCGAATTATACAGGGTGTCTGTATAAGTTCTTTTCGTCTTAGTAATATGTGCTAGCGTTTTGTAAAGAACACCCTGTATAAAATATTATAAAAATGTAAAAAATCTTCTGTTAACATTTTCTAAAAATTCTTTTAAAGTCAATTTCTATCCAATATCTCTTGAAAACTCATTGAATTATTAATTACCTTGGTGCTAATCTAATTTGTATCTAATAACGTCGGCGTCGTTGTGGTTCATGTCAATAGATAGGCATCTGTAATATTGATATTGGCAGACGAAATACAAAAAATTATTCAAACGTTTTGTTAGATATTTATCAATTTTTGGGGAGTTAGAAGTTGTTTTAGTTTTATTTCACTACATTAAATAGGTATAGTCCCAAAGCAAAGAGGTATAAATAATATTTTAATAATGAAAAATACTTACCAACGTCAGTTCGTTGGAATTTTTTAAAATTTTCCACACAAGGTCGTATCAATAATGCTAGTAAACTTCTTTACTTCGCCTCTAGACGTGAAAGGAGACACAAAAATCACGGACATCACCGCAGCGGCTTCTATGTCTATCTTTTTCTGTTTCACATACTGATACAGATGTTGTTGCACCACTATTTCTGGTATTGACATGGTATATTACCAGAAATCAAAAAGTTCTTGGAATGAGATCTTGAAATTTCTAAAATGAGATAAAGGCAGTTTTAACTGAAAAATCCATTCAAATAATTGAAACTTATATTACAAAACGAGTTTATATATATTCAATTTTAAGAATTGGAATAAATTATTTTCATATTATTTTAATTCAAGATAGCTTTTGAATTTAAATTGTGACTTTCTGCTATGATTTTAATTTACGTGACTCATTTTTTTCGCAATGAGAAATGAAATTTTTACTTTAGAAATAAATGGTATCAAATGAATAAATCAAACACAAATTTCATGTTTGTTTAAGACTTTTTAAAATCTTGAGAACTAAAAAACATGTTTTTTAATTTAATAATACAGGGTTTCTAAACAAAAATATTTTTTTTAAACCATCTATGTTCTTATTTTGAAAAATCTTTTGTGTGGTGTAATATACTATTTTTATAAATTTTGGTAATGTGAATACAGTGAAACCTTGTTAAGTGGGACCAGGATAAGTGTGAAACCTCTATATTGAAAAGAATTAGTGAGATCGGCACTTCTTTATCGAATTACCCTGGTAATGGGAGTTTTGAATCTGGTTGACAAGATTTAAATTTCTAGTTTTTTGATGTTAACCTCTATAAATGGGCTCAACTCCCTCTATAGGTAAAAAATTTCATCAATTTTGCGCAGTATTAATGATTTTTAATATGTTAACAGTGTTCCATTATTTTTTATTAACATTTCCACCTCTATGGTAGATATGACCATTTCGACCTCTTGTGAGGCCTCTATAATGAGATAGCAACTTTTTTAACCTGTCTAATTGGAAAATTGGATAAATGAAAACCTCTTTAAATGATACAAATGCGGTCATAAATACCAATTAACTTAGGTTTCCTGTATATATATTTTTAGAGAAGTCTTTTAACGCTATACGTGACGGAGTTCGTGATTTGCATAAGAGTTACAAAACGTGAAGAAGTAGCGGTATTGCGAGAAATTAAGAAAAATCCTTTTACCTGTTGATAGATGGGGTAATGGATAAAATAGAATATTTACAAATTTTACAACAAAATTTGCAAGAAAGTGCTGGTAAACTTAAACTATCTGACGATTAATGGTTTCAAGAGGACAACACACAGCCCATATAGTTAAAATGTGGATAGCCTATAATACCCCCATTCTTTGCCGACACCACCACAAAGTCCCGACCTCAATCCATTCGAAAATTTGTGGAATAAAGTTGAGAAACGACTGAGAACTCAGACGATTTCGTCAAAAATTCTTTAAAATTAGAACTTAATTGAGGAATTGAATTTAATTGAGCCTTTAAGCTGTTATTGATGCAAAGGTGGTCGAACAAAATATTAAAAGGATTTTTTTTTGTGTCAAAAATATTTGATCAAATATTTTTGTGGGTATGAATATGGGATTTGTTTATATTAATTAAATTTCTTTTTAAAACGTTTTTTTTACTTACTTTAATTTATAATTAGGCTCAATTTTTAAATTATTTTAGTAAATAATATTATAAAATATACTTTATTAAGTAGCTAGAACAATGGAAATAAACAATTTTACGATCGTTTCAATACTTTCGTGTATAATGTTTTAAGTTAGATTAAAGATATTTTGGCGTACTTACTACACATACTGTTAGAGGCATCTTTTCCAAATAAGAATAATCCAAGGCCACCAACTAAATTGTTTATTTTCACTTTAGCTAACTATTCTTCACATTATAACTATAAAACGTCATCAATTTTTTTAAAACCCCTTTTTAAAATGGGCCCAAAACAACTATCAAATTAATTCCAAAAGTTACTTAGTCAGTTCAATTCTTATCACCACAATATTCGCGTAAAATTCACAAAAGAATAATTTCAACAATTTCTTTACTAGTTCCACTTAAGTGACACATTTCATAAAAATCTTTTTTTTTTCAGCAAAATCAATGTTTACAATATCTCGTTTATGATAAAACTAAAACAATGGATCATACACTGAGTCTATTTATCCTTCATTTTATTTTCTGCCACAAAATACATCATATTTTTCCATGAATTATCGTCAATTGCGAGTCAATAACTACATAAAAATTTAGAGTCGGCCCAAAATAAAATTTTCTGGCACCTTAACTCTCTTTGTTTAATAGAACTTTTGGCACACTTAGCGATGGGATTAAAGGACCCAATAAAGCCGGGTTTGGGGTTTCTATTTCCCCTTTAATTAGAATTTTTCCCGGTCCTTCAGCCCCCCCACCTGTTGGTAACGTTACACAACCAAACTGTACGTTAAGCAGTCTCGTAAGTGACTGAACGAAGAACGAGAGAGAGACAATGTCCGCACCTTCCGGATTGTATTAAGCGAGTGTTTATGGTGCAAACGTCGCTGTTATGGGACGTATGGTAGCTTACAATGTTGCCAAAGTGGACGTGAAGGTATTTATGGATGGTGTGTGTATGTGTGTAAAAGGAATACTGGGCTGAGAGGAACAAAAGAGTGAGTTGGCATATAAGCTAAAGGAATAAGAAAAATAGAAGGGACAAGTGGTTTTAAATCAAAAAAAAAAAAATCAGAAAAAAAAAAGTTTTATTATAAAATTTAGAATCTGCTAGCCTAAATCGGAAACACTTTTACTATGAGTCTAAACAAAATTACTTTAATATGAAAAAGTTATGCATATTAATAAACTAAAAAGCCCTAGCTGTATAAAGGGTAGCGATAAAAACGTAAAATTTACCCAAAAATAAAGTATCTAACCTTATTTTGGAAAACTCATTAGGGAAATGTGATTTTAAGAAATTCTCGCATAATTGTTGGATTTTTTTATGAATAATCCATCTATCTATCTATTGATCCAATTATCTATCAATCTATCGATCTATCCAACCATCCATCCATCGACCTATCTAATAGGGCAAGTTCTTTATTCCATCGATAAAAAGTACGCTGAATTTATGCGCTGAACGTCAAATGACGTCATGAGAAGTTCTGATGGAACGAATTAACGAAATGTTTTAAAATGCTTTGCTGTTTGTTCTGCAACTTCATTGCAGCTGATTGTTTGTTTTTTCTCTTCCGTTTTTTTTATTTTTTCCTCAAAATATTTTATAAAAACGCTTTAAAGGAAAACCATCCCCTCTCTGGGGGTATTTTTAAAAAAGGGTTTTATGAATTAGCGCTTAATGCGCTGGATCCATTGATGCAATTAAAAACTTGCCCATAGTCTAGTCGAGAAGTGTGTTTCCTGCAAAAAATGGTTAAAGGGTTTCGAAAAATATGAGCGATAGCTCATTCGATGCGGAATGCTTCGGCCAATAAAAATTGCAATTCTTATTAACAAAAAACAAAAAAATGCTATTTCGTTTTTAGATGATAACTTAAAAACCATAAGAGATAGCGGAAATTAAAAGCAGGGGGAAAGGAGAAAATTTCCGAAAAAAAGTCCCCCCCCGGCATTCTATCTTCATTATTTATTAATTTTAATTTAACGCTGAAATGGGTCCCCCGGGGACATTTTTGCTTTTTGCGCTCTTCTAAAACCGGGTACCTCCCTAAATAATTTTTTTAGGAGTTTTAAAATTTAAAATTTAAAAAAAATTTTAAAAAATTATGGAATATTCAAAACACTTTAAAGAATTTATTCCCCGTTAAAAATTTAACTTAAAGTTAATTTTTCAACAAGTTAGACAATTGTTAATTAAAAAATATTGTTTCGAACTTTCGTCTTCATTGCACATTAAAAAAAAGTGTAAATAATTGTCGTATAAATTTTTCGCATTGTGGTGCCCCTCTTATATACATACCTAACAAGATCACGCCATAAAAGTTTTAAAAATTTAATTTTGAAATAATAATTTTATAACTTTGATAAAAAAAAAAAAATCAAATAATATTGTAAAAGTTATAAAATTATTATAAAAAAAACACAAAAATGTTTAAACTTTTAAGGCGTGATCTTGTTAGAGTCTCGCCAAAAAGTAAAAAAGAAAGGGGAGTCAAATGCACAAACCAATATTACCGAGGCAGCAACACGTGGGTCAGTGCAGTGTTTTACTACCCGAACATCGGCATCGGTGGCTTGTTTATATTGATGTGAATATTACGAAACTAAAATTATTGTGTGTTTATCTTTGAACTTTTTATGTGTTTTAGTGTGACTTATTAATTGTTGTGACTGTTTGGCGAGTTTCCGTTGCCCCTTCTTCAATTTCATTTTTTTAAATATATTTTACAGTAGATTCTTTGGTAATTGTTTACAAATCGATTTTCTGCTATTTTAACGCCCCGCCACTGCCTTTTTAATATCGAAACCTGCTGCAAAGAAAGACGGAGAGACTACTCTCTCGGTTTATTCGCGCAGCCAACGATGACGTCAAAGTATTCTTTACTATTGACAATTACTCTAGGTATGTATATAAGGGCTCCACGACGCGAAAAATTTATACGGCAATTATTTAAACATTTTTTTTTAATGTACAATAAAGACGAAAGTTCGAAACAATTTTGTTAGTTAACAATTGTCTAACTTGTTGTAAAATTAGCTTCAAGTTAAATTTTTTGAAGTGTTTTGAATACACCATAATTTTTTTAAATTTTTCAATTAATATGTAATACTCTTAAAAAATTATTTAGTGTTAACGTACTCGGTTTTGACGCCGAGCGAATGGATTCCCATTTTCAACGTTAAATTAAAATTATAAATAATGGAGAAAGAACGCCGGGAGTGGTTAGTTGTGGTTAGTTGTGGTTAATTTTTTTTTGGCAGAAAAAAAATCCCTCAAAACGCCTTTCTCATTCCGCATCGAATGAGCTATCGCTCATATTTTTCAAAACCCAACTTTTTTTTCGCAGGAAACACCCTCGGCAGACACCATTTTGAAAATATTTTATAGCCATGTTCAGGGATTATGTAGGCTTCTAATAATAAAATAATTTTTTAAATCAGTCCAGTAGTTTTGGAACCTGTTCAATGCAAACAAACAAACAATCGAATCTTTCCTCTTTACGATATTAGTATGGATTACTTTATTGCTAGCTATTTACAAACTTAGATTTATTATGAAAATATAGTAAATGGCAACCCACGCTCTTTTACTATAATTATATTATTTTGTTAATACCTTTTTTTTATTGCAAATTAATTGGGCATCATTAATTATTGGACTTTCTATCACTGCAACACAAACTTTTTATATTTAAACATTATTTGCTACTTTTTAGTTCGGCTTTCTATAAAAGCGTGTTTCTTTATTATTTTTTTTTTAACTATAATTTATTTTCTTATTATTTTAGTCTCAAAACAACATCAAAAGTAGTCTTAATCAAGAGCCTCGATTTTTAGTATATCTTATATTTGTCAATAAATTTATTATGGCCAACGGATCATAACAAAATTCAATATGAAAAAGAAAAACCCCATAGATAACCTAACATGAAGGTCAGTGAAAAACCCTTTCTCTAAAAATAATTCTTTTGTTGCCAGTATCCTGGATTCTTGTAGAAAGCGTTTTGTGCTATTTTGGCCTTGGCAAATGCGAAAAAAATGTCATTTTGAAAAAAAAGTATTGTTTTATTCCAATGATTCTAGTCAGGACATTAGAACGAAGTTATGAAATAATTGTATTGTCATCGGCTCTTTTCAAGTTATTCAGACTTCTTGAAATAGGTAAAAATTAAGTTAAAAGATTCCGTTACAAAGATAGATACAGGTGAAGCTAATAAAAGCGTGGTAAAATTATTAAAAAATAATTAACTAATTTAAATAGATAGCTATACCTAAAGTCCAAAATTTCTGTCAGTGACTCATTTAATACCGGCCACCCAACCACGAAGCGGGGGAATAAAAATCTAACACTAGTAAATGATTTTAAGCCTGTGATATTTTTTCCGCTGAAATAACAGTAACCCGGCCCAAAAGTTTCATCCCCCGTTGTCATAATTCGCAAGAATAAATCCCAGCCAGCGATTGCACTTAAAATAACGCCAATATGTATTGAAATCATTGTTATCGGGAAGACAATAAAAGTGGCAACACACATTCCTTGTTTACAACTTGAACAGACATGAAAATAAGCGTATCGACGGGGGTTTTGTGCTGTTCGATTATTTTTTTTGATTATTATTATGGACAGATTTTGTAAGTTTAAATTTTAATTGCTATACAGGGTATTTTTAAATATTATAAATTTCTAATTTGTAGTATATAGATATTGTTTTGTGCCAATTTTATAATAGTTTATCTTATTTAGTGTATATAATTTTTATATAAAGATTTAGTGTTGTTAAGTGCTTTTAATTCTGTAAACTATGAATATTAACCAAACTTTAACTATAACTTCAAGTCCAAAATTTCTGTCAATGACGCATCGCTCGCTTTTAGAGTGCCCCGGGTTGGTGGGGGCAGGGGGAAACAATTCCAGTGGCGTAGAAAATAAATGATAAAATTTCGTCAAAACATGAAAATATTTTTTTCAAGCAAAAGTTATTTTCTCCAAATTTTTATCAACCCTTTAAATTAGTAACAAGCCTATATTTTTTTTGGTATTATTCGGATTAATGAAAAATGTAATTTTTTTGCTTAATTTTCACACCCCTATTTTGAGGTCATAGAACACAAATTTGAGTTTTTTTTGGGGATTTTTCAACGTTTTTTCCAAAAAAAAAAAAATTTTTTTCTTTAATTTTACCTTCTCTGATTTTATTTTCACATGAAAAAAATAATAAAATTTTTTTTCTTAACATAAATTAAAATAGTTAAAAGCAGAACGATAGACAATCCAAGTTACCCACTTGCCAATTCACCACCGATCTTGCAATTTCAATATTAAATACGATATTCACATGCATTGCTTCATCAACAATATCACCTTTTAAGGAACACAAAAACTCTGAGATCATCAGCTTGTAGAATCCCAAAAACTATTTCGGGTCTTTCGTGTTCCATATTTAGGATTTCCATATCGAGAAAATTTTTGATCAAACATTGCGGGTCGAGCGAAGCAGGTTCGC
>JAHBCN010020135.1:0-15237 GCA_019359885.1 Listronotus oregonensis
TGCAAAAACTTTACGGCAATTTCGCCGCTTCGGTCGCGATTAACATTCGGTCTTGTCACCGAAAACCAAGTGGCTGATTCGGAAATATAATACAGATAAATGTGAGTTCTTTTAATCGAATTTAGGCGTTAAACCAATTATTAAAACCAAAATAAATCGGTATTTACACTGCATTTAGGCGGATTTGGTTGACTTTAGTTATGATGTTTTATTCATATGATTCATGTCAAAGTTATCACCAAGTCCTGTTCTTTAACACTAAATTCGATTATTAACTTTTTTAAGCTTTCATACATTCCTGTATGAACATAGCATTCAGTTTGCACCGATTTGTTAAAATTACCGAAACGGCGATAAACCGCATAGTGTGAACGAGCGGTTACTGTTACCCAAAAACTTGGGTTTTTGTTATTAGATTCTAAAACTTTATTTAACTAGAAAGATATGCATCGGCAGGTAACGTTCAACTTAGTATATTAAAAGTTAAAAAGATAATGCCTTGGCAATAGGTATATGTCAGCGTCAAACACTAAAATCCATCATATCCTGAAATGACTAGTCAGTATATGTATTGCCGGCAAACAGCGTAAAAACCTTATTTGACTAACAAGAATTAACCATTCTGTCATTCCCTATCATGCCTAGGCAAACAATGAATTCAAAATTATTATTACGCTGTTTTCCTAAAACGGATTTAGGCATTACAGAAAATGTCTGAACAGTTAGTCAAACACTGTAATAATAAGGCTAGTAATTTCAGAAAATAACCAATTACAGTGTTTGACATATATAAAGTGAAAATAACAATTCTTAAGATCATCAAAAAAATATTAATGTAAAATGAAAAAATAATTTTATTAAAATTAAATTACATAGGATGTGGTTTTGACTTATATTTTAAAAGAAAACATAAAGTGGACTTATGAAAAAAATATTTCAATATAATTTGACTTGGAAATTATAAAAAAAAGTTTTGTAATTTTCTATTGTTTTAAAATGGAAAGCTAGGTACAGTGCATTAAAAAACATTTGATTTTGTCTTTCGTGTTTAAAACTTTTTTTATTCGCAGTATCTCGTTGTTTTTTTAATTGCTTACTATGGTAACATTACTTTTATAGCTACTAAAATAAGCTTTAAAAGTTTTTAATTTTTGGCAGATACATAAGGGGGTGGCGGAATACAGTTAAATGTTTACCATTTTTTGGTAATAAAACAATTCAGTATACCGGAATCCGGAAACAGTGAGTACATCTAGCTTAGCAAACATATATTAGAGTACTTTCTCATGAATTTTCGATTTTGAAATCTATTTATTTTGCCTTAATTAAATCGATTATAAAATATGGCATTTGTTTTTGGGAAAATTTTTATCAGTATCTTTTATATTTAGTGTTTTTCTTGCAAAAAAGAGCAATTCGATATATTTGTAAAGCAAGATCCAAAAACTCATTAAAACCATTATTTATATCAAAACAAAAAACATTTAATACTTAATTTTATTTATATTTTAGAAAAGGCATGTTTAATATACAAAAAAAATTGGTTGTGTTGTATTTTTAACTGATGTTTATTAATTAAAACAATTTTCCATCTGGTTTAAAGACCGTTATGTATTAGGTACACTATTGTCTTTGCGCCTGTTGCACAATTTATTAGATGTAAGTTTTATGGATAATATAAAGAGTGTCTTCTATCCTCAAAAATATGTTTTATTTCTAAAAATCCTGGATTTCTTTCCAAGATTTTGTACATACAATTTTAATTTGTCACCAATTTTATTGGGAACAGCTTTAATTAAGCTTGTCTATAGTAATTTGAAATACATGAAATAAAGACACTATAGGTGGGCATTTTGTTTTTATAACTGTTCAATCACATCCGGAAGATATCCAAAATTTTCAAAAATACATTTTAAAATCAGATTTAACATTTGGTCATTTATAACTTCTTTACTTTTTTTCACACAAGAATCATCTTGTAAACTGTTGATAATATTTTTTACCACATTATAATTTATATGGTAATATGTTAACTGCTGATAGCCATATTCCCTACCTTGTAATAGTAGATTGGCGGTAATGCGACATTAATACACATATCTTTAAATTTCGTAATACGCGCAGGTGACTTAAGAAAAACTTTTTTATCTCGATAACTAAAGTATCAATAGGTAGATAAAAGTTACGTACCATTTTGCATATTCCATGTAGGGCATGTAGGCTAAACATGTCATATTAAGCAATTTGGGAAAATGTTCTTTTAACTGTCGTCCTGCATTCAGCATATATGCAGCACTATCCGAAAAGAAACAAAACGCCATTATTCTGAATACTAGTGACTGACAGAAGTAAAGCAACACTTTCTACTAGAGATTTTGTTATTGTCCCACTATTGATTTTAGAAGAAATTTACTGTTAATTAAATATAAGTTTTTAGGTTCGTGATAATTTAATGGTGCAACTATAATATTAGCAACATATCTTCCCTTGATATCAGTGGTTTCATCGACACTAAACCGTAACTTTTTTTCTTCCAGATTGTGTCGTATTTTGTCCATAGTTTTAAAATAGACCTTATCAACATAGTTTTATGCAGAGTTCATTCGTCTGGTACTTTTCTGTGGAGGTATTTTTTCCAATGTCCTCGTGGGCCGATAATTTATTTTATGAAGAAAAATATTAGCTGCAATAAAATCTTTACACAAATCCATGCAGAAGTCTGCGTTTGATATATAATGTTCTCGTTCTGTAGATTTAGATGCCCCGAATAACTTTGCATATTTTTCTAAATGTTGTGGACCTTTAACATGTCGCTCGATTTGATATGGTTTCGTACAAATAAATTCAGAATTACAAATTCTGCACCAAGATCCAACTGCACCATTTTCTTAAGCCAGTCAATAAGCCTGATTTGAAAACCAAGCGTAGGTCAATGCGGATGTCTCTCTTACAAAACCTTATACTTATTTTGGATTGGGGCGCCAAAAATTTTGTAAGAGTTTAATGCCTCCAAAACACAGGCAGGTACGCTGTCGCGAAAAAGTCTATCAATGCTCATCCGTTACATATGAGCGACAAAGTTTTGCAGAACAAAAGAGTCATTACAGCCATAGCCTCAGTAGCTTCAAAAAAGCTTGGATTTCTCTTTAGAACTAGAAAGTATTTCTCATTTTCCAATCTGTATACTCTGTATGTATCCCAAATTAGACCTTTAAAATATTGTTTTTATGTCGGTGGAATGGCATCTCCTACAACTCATTCAGAGAAGAGCTGTTCATTTTATAAATAATCCCACGCTCTGAAAAGCTTCGTCCTCTTTCCCACCGATGAGCTGTAGGGGATCTGTCGCTCTTCTTTAGGTATTTTCACGGCTTCTGCTCAGGAGTTCCAGTATAATGCCTCATCTGGCAGCTCCCAACGGAGCAACACTTGGTGCAACTTTTATGCATCCTTTTACAGTTTAACTAGAGGCCTGAACTTCTTGCTTTCGTAGTTCCTTCATCCCTAGAGTGTCCAGACTATGGAAACTGCTACCCGCAAAAGGTTTTCTTCTTCTTCCAGTCTTCAAATATTTAAGTCCCGTGTGAACAAACTCCCTCTCACCACACTTAAGATACCCACGGTACGTTAGTGCTTGGGCCACAGCCTTCGTGGACTGTTCAAAGGTAAAAAACACCTCTTTCACTTTCAAATAAAAAAATAGAATATGGAAGGAGCCACTCCAACTTCATTTTTTTTTTAATGGTACTCTTTATTTATTTGCCTGTAAGCGACTGACACCTGTTTAAATATAACCAATTATTTTGGCACAAATATAATATGATTTACCCTGTGATTTACCCTATGTAACGGAACTGGTTTTTACGAGTTCACAATTATAACTCACTTTCTTGTTCTAAAATATGTATTTATTTTTATCGGTATTATTACAGGGATTTAAATTAACATTAATTTTAAATAAAAAAGACATAGTTTTGGATGAACTGGATATAGTGAAATTGTCTATGTTTCCATTGGAAGTTGATGTCGAGGTCTATTAAGGCCGACACAAGTGCTTGACTTTTTACTGGTCTCTTGGAATTTTTCGCAATTTAAATTTTGTTTTGGACGGATTCGAAGGTAGCCCTTCGCCTATTACTGATGATGATTTCCATCCTCCATGGCGCTTAAGTGTTGTCATGTTGGCCCCCGCAGGGCAACGGAGGATCTTCCTAAACGGTGGCCGGTGTATAATTCTTGTTTTTTTAGGTTTAAATACGAATCAATTTTTGAGGGTATTTTTGACATGGTATTTATACCCACACACTGATTTGTACATTTGCCGTTTTTTATAAAAAGACAAAAAAGCAGCTCAATTTAAAAAAATGCTGTCATTGTCATAACAATCTGCATTGACGCTTCTTTTGCTTCCGTAATAATGTCCTGGGACACATAATTCCCATCAATTTCTTCCATTTTTTAACTCTAAAAACCGCTTTTGGCACAATGGAATCTAAAAATGTTAAAATTAATTGCTAATAATCTTTTAACCAAAAACAACCTACTTGAATCCGAGCTAAAGATTGATTTACTGTGCAGCTTAACTGAAGCATAAACAAAAAACGTCACCAAATAAAAGTTTATAAATCCTGCTTTAAAGACTTATTCCCAAAAGACCTTATAGTTTTTTCAGTTGCTGGATAAACCTTGCATGCTACTAGTGTGATATGTTTTTCTAAGTCACTTGAGAAAGTATACGAAATTTATATATATATATATATATATATATATATATATATATATATATATATATATATATATATATATATATATATATATAAATTTTTTCTTGCGTAACTTATTTTCAACATAACACATAGCAATGTTTACATTTACAATGAATATTATTTAACAGTATATTGAGTCTACAGTCAGTTTAAAAAGTTTTTAGTATTTATTGAAAATTAGTGTGTCCCTTCAATAATATATACTTACTAGGCAGCTTTGCCGCGAGAAAAAACGGGTGTAACATTTCTCTCTTGCTCCGCGTGCATATGTTGGTCGGCGGGAACTGTCCAATATTGGCTGAGCAGTCGACCAATGTCACCATGACAAGCGAAGAGTTTGACGGTTTTCTTTCCCTCTCGCACGCTTGCTTACCCGGCTAAACAGCAAGGCTGCCTCTAGTAGATATATATATATTTGAAGGTGTGTCCACTTTTCACCTTTCTAATTTTTTGTGAAATTTTAAACGCTAGCATTATTTAACTTAAGTTATTAAAGAAAAAACGGCTACACGTACAATACATAATCATAAGACCTTAGTAATTATTTTATTTGGCCTATGGTAGAACAAATCTTTATTGGGTATTTATTATTATCTGTTTTCCTAAACTTTAATTATATACAGGGATGCGCAAAAGTCCAGAATAAAATTAATATCTTTCAACAGTAACTTGGGAAAAAAACGCTGAAACACGTCAATTGATTTTAAATTGTACGCATTTTTTGGCAATAAAATGATTTTTTTTTCAACCCCTTAGCTGCAACCCTCCCCAACTTTTTTTTTTCAAATGCAAACCTATGTCGTCTTATAAGGCTCATTGAAAAGCCCGTAAAAAATGGAATCTGACCATACCCTTTCTTTTTTTTTTAAACTTATGTGGTTACCAGGAAATGAGAAAAAACTCTTTTAAAAACAAAAAAGTTAGAAATACCTACTTAGCGCTATTTACGGGTGAATTAACGTAACAGATGCTGAAAATGCCCTCCACCCTCCACTTGGCAGGCTCCTAGGCGATGGTAAAACCCGTCTACGGAATTCCGAATGGCCCCAGCCGGTATGTTATGTGATTCCACTCTAATTCTGTTTTTTAGATCTTCAATATTAGCCGGCCTATTTTGATAAACCTTGTTTGGATTTTCCTGCAGAGATACGGCAATGTCCAATTTTTGATCTTTGTCTAAAACATGTGGCCGGCCACTTCTGGGCAAGTCCTTCACTGTACCATGTTCTTCAAATTTGTGTAAGATCTTACTCACAGTAGCCTAGGAAATGTGATTTTTTGGATATTTTGCATTAAATAAAGTACACACTTCACTTTAACTCCGCATTCTCTCCCCACATCCCAACAATATCAAGACTTCGATACGCTGCCTCTCTGACAATACCATGTTTGTTTGGCAAATTAAAAAAGAACACTTTGAAGGTACACAATTAATAAACTAAACACAGATTTCAATTTTACCCAGAAATGCCACAATTTTAAAACTGAGTCAAAAAAAAATTTCTCTTTGAAGTACACTGCTCAACAATTGCTTGGGATTATAACTAATTTTATGTGTAATTTTTCTGAAAAAATAAATTCAAAAGATGTTAATGCTGAATTACGTTATCAGTTTTACACATAATCAATAAAATTTGTTGTGCTGCCTGCCCAGGTTGGTCTGTTCTTAAAATTTGTAGACTTTTAGAAACTAGGTACTGATGATCCTTAGCAATTGTTGAGCAGTGTACATCATCAATGCTGAATGCCACTTTATTTGTTTATTTGCAACGTTAATTCACTCGTAGATAGCACTAAGTAGGTATTTCTAACTTTTTTGTTTTTAAAAGAGTTTTTTCTCATTTTTTGGTAACCACATAAGTTTAAAAAAAAAGAAAGGGTATGGTCAGATTCCATTTTTACGAGCTTTTCAATGAGCCCATACACGACATAGGTTTGCATTTGAAAAAAAAAGTTGGGAAGGGTTGCAGCTAAGAGGTTGAAAAAATATTTCATTTTATTGCCAAAAAATGCGTACAATTTAAAATCAATTGACGTGTTTCAGCGTTTTTTTCCTAAGTTACTGGTTAAAAAGATATTAATTTTATTCCGGACTTTTGCGCATCCCTGTATGTATTTAAACCAATATATAATTAAAAAATTGCTTATTGATAAAAAGTGTATTCATGTTTTTCACTAATACTTTTCTGAATTCATTAGTAATAATAAATTTTAAAAAACGTAAAACAGGGGGCTAAAACCCCCGTTTTACTTTTTTTTGTGAAGTTTAAACGGTAGAATGATTCCCTTTATATTACATTTACATTTAAATATACGTTAACTAAGCACTGCCCGCTTAAATATTTTAGTTGACCGATTGCAGAGCAAATTTTTAAAGGAGTTAACTTTTATACTTTGTAAGACAGGAAAATATTTAACATTCTTTATTTAATTTACTTAAAGGTGTATAAAGTCTCTATTTAAATTTAAAAAATATTTATTGAAAAACAGGGTATGCCACTTTTCCTCAATATAGTTTGGTAACTTTGTTATATTAGTAATAAATTAATGTGCCCCTTGAGAAGTCAAAAACGGATATTGTTAACCCGGAAAAAAATGACATAACTCAAAACACTTAAGAAAATAACCAAAAAAATCTGAGATTTTTAAGGTGTTAAATATTCATCAAATATTTTTTTACACCAAATAGAAAGAAAATGGTCGATCCTACTAACAAAAAAAAAACAAATTTTTATGTACTTTTTGGCTTAACTCACTTTTCTGAAAATAAATTAACACAGATAGGGTCGGTTTCTTCCTTACATTTTAATCAGTAGGTTCATTAAAACAGTTACAACGACAAAAAAGTTACTTTTTTTTTATAAAAATCTTTGTAGTCAGATTTTGTCTTGAGTAAAAAGTTTGACGCTTTTGTGCCGGCGGCGAACACAGAATCGCACTGAGGATGAAAAGAGATATTAGCGTTAGTTGCGGATTTGAGGTATTTAAGTTATGATCCATATTTTAACTAATTTTTTGTATATAACCAAAAATTGCATTTTTGATTGATTTGTAATTCCATTGGAGTGCCTCTGAAGGCCGAATATATGGTCAGTTTTAGACACTCTTAAATATGTGGAATGGTTACAGTAACATATTTAATGGGTATTATTTCTCTATAAAATTGCGTTATCGTTTTGAGGATTTATTAGGCACAATTTGTGTACTTTTTGCGCCCACACCCCACCTGCAGTCCATTTTTTGCAATGCAATGGATTGGGTAAAAAAAGTACACAAATTGTGCCTAATAAATCTTCGGAATAATTACACAAATTTATGGACTTTTAGTATACAATTTGTCACTGTAAACGTTTTACATTTTTAAGAGTGGCCAAATTGTAAAAAGGGTTTTTTTTCTACCTAAGCACATAAATTAATTTTTATTCAAATATCTCAAGCGGTTGTAGGATTTTTAATTGGGAGTGACGTTTTGTACAAAATAGATCGAAAAAAGATTAATTATCAAGTTATGTGACATTTATGCTACATACCTGTGTAGATCAGGCATAACTAAAAATTTCACGTTAATTTTAAATGTTTTTCTACAAGGATGTAACAATATTCTTCTTAATTAATTTATTATTAGCACTATGTATTTTCCCGAAAATTAAAAGCATGTTCCCCCTGGAACGTCATTGAATTAAATCATTTTATTACCCTTTAGAGGCACATAACTAACCAAGTTAGAAACAAATAGATTTAATTAAGCAAGACTTTAACGATATATCGGAAAAGGGTCTATTATTTATTTGTTTTTTCGCTTATAATATATTTTTTATCCAGAAATTTCGCCCATTTTTCTTTTTTTCTTAAAACCTGTAACATGTTTTAAGACATTTATTTAGAAAATATGAAGTATTACGTTTGGCAGACAGAATTTAATTTATTAACATCTTACATTTCCATTGCATACTCATATTATGTAGTGTTCCAGGCGGGACCTAGCGGATTAAGTCTGCCGAATACTTTTGATTAAAATACCTCTAAGAAGAACCTCTAAAAAAACAAATTTTGAGAATTCAGTGAGTTTGGAATTCATAATCGTTAAATAGCTGTTTCGAATAGATTTTCATACCAGTCGAGGAACAGCGTTTCAGAAAACGAGCAGTCATGTAGATCTGACTGTGTGGAGAGGTCCTTGGCTTACTTTTGCTATGTAGACGATAATGGTTGGCAAAGAATACTTTCTTTCACATGAGGCCCAGTAAATTGATTGAAGAA
Source organism: Listronotus oregonensis (assembly GCA_019359885.1). NCBI lineage: Eukaryota > Metazoa > Arthropoda > Insecta > Coleoptera > Curculionidae > Listronotus > Listronotus oregonensis. Next base: position 9,027 of record JAHBCN010020135.1, read on the forward strand.
TAAAATGGAATAAAGTGTACCGGCATGACTATAATGTTAAACAACAGAAACCCCCTTTACATATTCGCCAAACTATAATTTCTTTAAGATCTTTGTACAAGATGCAAAACGACATGTTATCTCAAGAACATGTATCAGCAGCTGATGTTCGAAAGCCAAAGTAAAGATAAAACAAAGTTAATATTGTTGGCGTATTTGCAAGAGAAACCATGTATGTATGTATGTAGGCTGTAAGTAAAGTATGTTTATACTGAAGAGCGCTTTAAATGTTTATGCAAATTTAAATTTGTTTTAAAAAATATTTTCATAAGATTCGAAAATAGCCTCAGAAAAATTTTAGGTATATTAAAAAATGTTTAGTCATTTCTCAGGTCTTTTTTTCAACAAAAATCTTACACTAACCTATAAAAATGTTATTTTGGCATAATTTTTGACCTCTTTGGCGGATTTATAAATTGCTTATTTTCTAATTCTTCTTCTCTCTTTTTAATCGAAAGATAATCTATTGATATGTCTTAAATGTAAAACTTTTTTTTAATAGAAAATTTGTTCATAAATGTACACCTTACGTAAACATATAATTGTTTTGTGTTTTCGTTTTGCGTTTGCCTTTTATAGACAAGAAAACTTTTGTATATTAAAATAAAGTATAAAATTATTATTATTATTTTTCCTCTTACCACGATATATTTTTCCGACTAATTTTTAAGCAAACTTTACTTTTTACTGTGATTCAAGAACTGGAACATAGTATTAAATTTAAAATTTAATTGTCAAATACCAAACTTTTCATCATTTTCCATTAGGCAACTATCTTGTGGTAATGCTGGGTAAGTATGTATTATTTTATTTAATCAAGATCAAGGTGTGGAAAATCCCTTAAATAATTGCAGAATGCGTCCTACGGATAATATTACAGGTAGGTGTGTATTATCAATATTTATTTAGCGGTTGTGCTTGATTTTTATTTAGAAAATTACTTCTAAGAAAACTTGTATAAAAACCCAAATTTAAATGTTCTAAAAAAAATCTATAAAACTGTTTTCATCTGCTAATGTCAAAAATGTAAAAGAAAATATTTCAAAATTTAAATCAATACCAAAATTGCTTTTAGAAATATAATTGGCCAATCAAATTGTTGAAAATAGGGCCCAAGTAAGCATGAAATAGGCTATTTATTTTTATTGTTTTAATGGGTCTATTAGGGTGATAATAACAGTAATCTGTGGTTTCCCATCAAAATGTTTGATGGGAGAACTTTTGACAGCCCAAAAACCACGAATTTTTTGGACTTTTTTCAAATTTTTTGATATATCTGGGAAACTAATAGTCCTATCGATTTTTTTATTCTGTACTTTTTTAAAAAGCATTAAATTTCCTACAATTTTCATTAACCAAAGTCTCGTCTAAGTCTAACAGCAAGCGAGCTACAGCCCGTCGAAAATTGTCTATTTTTGCCAACATTGCAAAAAATCTCCAAATCCTTCTATTAACTCCTTCATATTTCTTTATAACTCGTCCAAAGTATTATATATAAGAATTATAAAATTGATAATGGTTGAAAATGGTTGACTTAAAAAAGCCCTAGCTTTGGTTTTTAGAGCGGAGGAGTGAAGGAGGGAGGGGCGTAGGTAGGAGGGAGGGGTGACGCACAGTGTTACGATCTTATGGTATGACGGGACAAAAATGATAACTCTAATTACACCAAATGCAATTTTAAAAAAATAAATTGTTATCTCTCTTATACTTTCTAAAGAGTTTTTAAAGTTTTGGTGCCATGACTAGGGTATACAGTGTGTCCCTAAAATAACCTATAATTTCATTCAAACTTCGGGTGTTTTTTTCTCGAAAAAACGCTTGGATCCGTCAATTTTTTATTTTGGTTAGGGTTTTTGGCCTGATAATTTCATGTATACAGTGTGGCCGAAATACAACAGAGCTTAGTTAATTTTTTAAAATTGAAAAAGAAAACATATTTATTTAAGTAAATAAATTTTAATATAAAACTACTTAACATAAAAACCCATTCTTAAAATAAGAAATAGCTTGCAAAACAAAATAAATAATCAAAAATGAATCATGAATAAAATTTTAGGCTAATTATTCTGAATCAGAACTACTTAATTTTTCAATTAAATTTAAGTTACAAAAAGTCTAAAGAAATAGGGAAATCCACAGGATTTTTAATAAACATACTTTTCTAACTGAAAATCGAATTTGGTAGAGTTTTCCTTAGATTTAAGTTTTCTGAGCGAGGCTAGCTAAATGGGGATGGGATGTTAACAAAAGCGTTCTAATAAAATTATATCATTATGCGTAGATATTCGAGAGCACTTACGGGCATTATTAAATCGAATTTTTTGACATTCTTTATGTCTTGCTTCCAAAGCATCCTCCGAAAGCTGACCAACTGGTAAGTCAAAAAATTCGATTATATCACCCCCGTGAACTATACTGTATATAGTATAGTACCAATTAAACAATGATAAATATAATGTTCTTGTCTGATCTAATGAAAATTTAAATTTATTTGTATTAATTTTATAGCCAGATGCTATGATTTTTAAAATTAAACAAACATTTTCAATTAATTTACAGTTTACTCCTGTGATTTCTGCACTTATTTATTGGTTATGGAAAAAACGCCTAGCAGTATTTCCATCATTTGTGGGGCCATACCCAGGCTTAGGTTTATCAATTATTAGACCCCAAATATATATATTTTTTTTATTTTCTTTGGTTTTGACTTGCCAACTTTTAATTTGTAATCGATAAATGTGCAGCAGGCACTCAAACAAACGTATTCAACAATGTAAACTTGACAAACCAATATATTTGAAACACTTTTATCAAATATGGTAAATAGTATTTCATATGATATTTGTATAGATTTAATGATGTGTTGATAATATGTTTCCCATTTCGAACTAAGTCTTCATCTTCATTCATAAATACAAACTTTATTGGCTTCTTTTAGTCAACCATTTTCAACCATAATCAATTTTATGATTCTTATAATACTTTGGATGAGTTATAAAGAAATATAAAGGAGTTAATAGGAGGATTTGGTGATTTTTTGCAATGTTGGCAAAATAGACAATTTTTGACGGGCAGTAGCTCGCTTGCTGTTAGAGTAAGATGAAACTTTTGTTAGTAAAAATTGTAGAAAATTTAATGTTCTTTAAAAAAATACAAAAAAATCGATAGGACTGTTAGTTTTCGAGATATATTGAAAAAACTGAAAAAAGTCTAAAAAACTCGTGGTTTTTGGACTGTCAAAAGTTCTCCCATCAAAAAATTTGGTGGGAAACCACAGATTACTGTTATTAGCACCCTAATAGACCAATTGTCTGTCCGGTAGCGCAGTGGTCAGAGCCTTGGCTCGCCGCGCCGGCGATCCGGGTTCGAATCCCCAGCCCGCCGGGCGTCAGACATATTTAGGTAGTAGTTATTTAAAATAACGTCCGTGGTGGCACTACCGCGTTGTCTAAAAGGTGCTGTGAAATGCAACATTTGCATGTTTCAGTGCTTGGACAACGTTGACGGAAGAAATGGGTTAAACACCGGAAAACCCGACACTCACGGTACTTTGGTACTTAGGTTTATATATGTATATATAATCCGTAGGATATAATATACATATATAATAATCCTTCGTGAGTTGTCATAAAGATAAAAAAAAAATTAAAACAATAAAACTAAATAGCATATTTCATACTTGCTATAATTTACTATTTGATTGGGCTAAAAGGTGGATTTATACAGACAAATAACTTAAAAATAAAATAAAAGTTAAACATACGTTATTCCCATTAAGCGTTTATACAAACAAATAACATAAAATAAAAATAAAAAGTAATCTTGAATATCACCAACTTTTAACTTTTTATTTTATTTTTATGTGAAGTTACATCTGCTCGTGCGCTATTTACGACCTTCACGCATTATACCTACTAGAGGCAGTTTTTTCGTCCGCCGGTACCGTGCTAATAAGCGTGCGACATAAAAAGCGCGGTAAGTCTACAACCTTTCTCTCACGCTCTGCGCACAAAATGGTAGACGGGAAAGGACAAGGGCTTCTTTTCAGTAATCAGCAGGCATAGCAAAAGAGAAAGGTTGTAGACTTATCGCGCTTTCTCTCTTGCAAACTTGTTTACCACTGGCTCTAGTAAGTCTATGCTCGAAGATATGGCGTTTGTTTAGAGGCTTCTGATTGGTTACCCTTATTTTTTATTTTTATTCTTATGTTATTTGTCTGTGTAAATCCACCTTTAAAATAGCAGCTTATCTTCGGAACTATTTTTAGAGCACTAACCGGTCATTGCGAACTTGTGTTCTAGTAAACTTTTTTTTTATATTTTTAGTTGTAGATTCACCTATCCCTATTTAAAATTACAACGGAATTTGACACCCTGTAAAAGTTTGCAGGGCATGTTAAAAGAAAAAGGGAAGAAAATACCCGAATGTCAGTATGGAAATTTTTTGACGGGTATCTGTTGATAAGATCAGAATGAAAGTTTTAAAAATTTTAAATTGGGTTTTGGGAAAAAAAAGGAAATTTACATTTACAGTACCCAGATCCGAGTTACCCTTCTCGAACTGAATCTGGGAAGTAAAAGGCTGCTCGAACCCGCAACTTTTTTCGGGGGCCGTTTATGCCTAAAAAAGTGAACTTCAGTGTTTTTTCGATCCGAAATCCGTAATGAAAATTTGATTTAATTGTTTAATAACTAATTTGATCATTCACGGTTAAATACTTGCTAAATCTTAATTGCTTTTTTAAAAATGTTAAAATTTTGGAAAATTTTTTTTTAGGTATATTTTAAAGAGATCGGAAAAAAAATAAGTGTAATGTGTATTCACTTTTTGGGGCAGAATAAAGTCTAAGATTTAGTTCAATTTATTTTTTCCCCAATTCAAAAAACTGCCCAAAAAATTAATTTAAAATTTTTTGGGTTTTTTCCCCAGAATAAAATTGATGTAAACAAATTGGGGGATTTCTCTTCCTCAATATTTTAAAAATTCGGGTTTTTGTTGAAACCACATTATGTAGGCAGGTGGCTGATTTTAAGTATAGCGCATTGTTATATACAGTAGAAGTCTCTACTTGGAATAAATTCAATGGATCAATAAAATTTTTTTTTGGAAAAATGTTGGCCCCGTCGATTAGCATTGTCGCGATATTTTCTATGAAGTATACATTATGTCCCAAATGTTTGGCCCCATAACATAGGATTCTGGCTCTCGAACTTTTTTTATTTTCGTATGTTGTTTTTTGATCTATAGGAGCATCTTTTAAAAAGGACATTTTTTTGGGGGCCTATAGGGGGGCCCAAAAAAACACTAGAAGTTGAAGCTTAACTGTTTATTAATTCCAATATAAACGCATAAAAAGAGTAAATTCTCGTCTAAATCCAACGAATTAATATTTTAAAAAAATTTTTATAGAGTTAATATAAAAAACATTTAACACTACAGGGTGGTCCAGTATCAAATAAATAATATGGATTATCCCAAATAAATGTTAATACGTGATATACTTGTATATATTTTCAGAATGTATACATTTCTGACAATGTATTAAGGTAAATTTAAATTAAAATGTTTTGGTTTATTTTCCCAAATATGAGGGATATTTTGAATTAAAGATTTTTTTTTGGTTTGTTCCCACAAGATATTTTTCACATGTTAAGAGGTACAAGTTTTAAAATCTGCACATTTTTTTAGCAATTTTTTAGCAGAGGTATAATAAAATTAAGCTGCTCCTAACTAGAACAATTTTCGTGTACACCTACAGGGTAAATATCTAGGTGGGTTTATTTCCATTTTACGGTTTTCCCCAAATTTTAGGATTAGTTTTTTTTTAAAAAAATTTCTGGTGTAAAATTTTTTATTAATTAAAAATTGTTCATTAAATTTTAATTAATTTTATGATTATTAGCTTAAAAAATTTGTAAATTATATCAACATTTAGCTTTTCTTTTAAAGTTTCCAATTTTGTGGGAAAAAACCAAAAAAAATTTTAATTCTAAATATCCCTTATATTTGGGACAAAAAACCAAAAAATTTTAACTTAAATTTACCCTTTAAAAAACTGTCGAAATTTATAAATTCTGAAAAATATGCAAGTTATCACGATATTAACATTTTAGTTGGCATAATCCATATTATTTATTGGATACTGGACTACCCTGTTTGTTTGGGTTTTTTT
>JAHBCN010020136.1:0-15342 GCA_019359885.1 Listronotus oregonensis
ATGATAAATTGATTTTCCCCAAAATACGAAATTCTTGGGTGTATTTTTTAAAATGAATTTTGGATGGTCGTTTATATTCAAAAAAAAATTTAAAAAAATTAAATTTATCTGTTATGGTATTAGGGTAAATTGGCAAATATATGAATAAAAAAAACAAAAAATAATGTACTTTTTAATTTTAAGCCACAGTCAAATATGGAATAATTTTTGGGGGGTAGAGACACCATATTCAGGATTTTTTTTGTGAAAAAAAAACGATTGGTTAGAATAATTAAAAAAAATGAAGAAAGATGAAAGGGCCGTTTTTTTTTTAAAATGGGGTCTACTGACAAAAAAATTTTAAAATTTAAATTTTTATATATTTTTTTTTTTTTTTTTTTTTTTTGAGTGTCTTATTTTTTTTTTTAAAAATAGAAATTTTTCAAAGCCCAATTGATCATCAAATACACAAAAAAACCGGGGAATGTTAATTATCCCCCCTCCCTTTAAAAAATCTTTTTTTAAAAAATTTTTTTTAAAAAACCCCAAAAAGAATTAAAAAAGGGGAAAAAAATTTAAATCAGAGATAAAAAAATTGTTACTAAAAAGGGGGGAACCCCTATGAATAATAGTTTTCTAGGGGTTATTTAGTTTTTATGATTTTATAACCAGTTTTTATTCTTTTTTTGTTTGACGTCTTTTTTTGTGTTTGTAATGTAATATTATATATCAAATTTAAATAAAGTAATTAAGTAAGTAAGTAAGAACATTTAAATAAATAAATAAATAAATAAATGTTATATTTGGCAACATTGTTCCTTTATATTGCAACCTGAAAATGTTTTTCTTTGATGAAGTTTCCTAAAGGGCAAATTTTTAAACCTACCCCCAAAAAAAATTTAGCATTTTTTTGCATCTTTAGTTTTTTTTTTCAATTTTAATTTAAGGTGACATTTTTCAAAACTATTGACGTTGTCAAATATCTTAGTTCCAAATATTTAAAAATTTAAAAAAATTTTTGAACTAGTGATAAAAATTTAAGATATATGACTGAAACCGTTGAAAAAAACTTTTTTAAAATCACATTTTTTTGGGGGAAACCCTCGGGGGTTTGTTCAAAAAACTGCTTTTTAAAAAAAAAAGTCCCTTTTTTCCCCAATTTTGGGGGAAAAAACCAATCTGTTTTTTTCTTCTCGTTTTAAAATGAATGTTTGATAAAATTGTTTTCCTTCTAGCCACTGTGTTTTTCAAATCCATTCCTAAAGTAGCAACGCTAAACCAAGTAAAAAAAGAGTCGGGGGCATTAAAAAAACCAAAAACTGGAGAGGAATTTTAAAACTGGGATTGGGGATTTGGGAGGGTTTTAACAAATTTTGGGTCGAGGTAGGAAAGAAATTGGTTTTAAAAATGATTTAATAAGTTTCTATAAATCCCCATTTTCCCCCAAGATCCAGTAGTTTGTTACTTTTTATAGTAAAAAATCTTTTAAATAAAACAAATTATCTGTTTACACCTTAATATTTTTTTTAAAATTTGGGCCCCGCAGAAAAAAATAAATATTGGGGTTTTTTTTTAAACTCTTTAAAAAATTTTTTAAATTTTTAAAAAAATGCATTCAGGGTTTTCCATTTAAAAAATGCTATTTTACTATTAAACCCAGATGCCTATATTTCCAAAACTATTAAATATAGACATATCAGTTGTGGTATTTTCTTCAGAATATTGTTCTTATGACTGGGAAATGGTATCTTTCATAGTTCGTCTTACTAATGATCCATGAAAAATCGAGGTTTGGACGCCGGAATCCCAACGGGGGTATTCTCATTTACTTGTCAACGCTTGTCAGCTTTTATGACCAAAACCATACCTCCGGGGAGGGGATGGAAAATCGAGTTCTTACTCTTACTATACTCTTTTTCTATGGTACCTTATTTTTGAATAATGCGGCGTCCAGAACTTGATTTTTCACCCCTACGTAGAGGTAGTTTTGGTTCTAAAGGATGAATTTCAGTTGGGTAAGAACTTTTCGATCACAAATTCAAGTCCAGCGTTGACAAGTACATGAGAATTCCACAGTTGCGATTCCGGCGTCCAAACCTCGATTTTCCACCCCTCCATAGGGGTAGTTTTGGCCTTTAAGGGTGCATTACAGTAGGGTAAAAAGTTTTAGATCACAAATTCGGATCCAGAGTTAACAAGTTACGGGTGCATTACAATAGGATAAAAAGTTTTTGATCACAAATTCAGGTCCAGCGTTGATAAGTACATGAGAATACCACCGTTGCGATTCCGGCGGCCACAACTTGTTTTTCTACTGAGTGGTTGGTCCCAGAGAATGAATTTCAGTAGGGTAAAAACCTTTTGATTACAAGTTTAGGTCCAGCGTTAACAAGTACCTGAGAATACCACTGTTGCGATTCCAGCGTCTAGAACTACTACTTAGGGGTAGTTTTGGTCCTAGAGGGTGAATTTCCGTAGGGGAAAAACTTTTTGACCACTATTTCAGGTCTAGCATTGGAAAGTGCATTAGAATACCTTGGTTGATCATCTGGCATCCGGAAATCCATCTTCCACCCCTTCTAGGGGTAGTTTTTAGCCTCTGGGGCCAATCCTAGAGATGTGGGACCTTTTTTGAGGGATCTCGACCTTTTTTTTGTGGGCTGTGAATTGACCAATATTTTACCGAAAAATGTGTAAGCTCTGGAAAAAAAAGATTAGAAAGTCTTTGGGATCTTCAGCTTAATAAATGCTAAAAGACCATGTTTGCCGAAATCTAGAAAAAAGTTATACATTTTTTTTTCGTAGGTCTCAAAAATGTTCTATTTGGCCATTTTTTCAGGGATCCGAAAATGTGTTCAAAAATTTTTAAAAAGATTATCCGTATTCCTTACATGATTCTAAACGATTTTTATTAAATTAAATTCTTCCTGCACGTTTTATGAGTATAAATCCTTTTTGCGTAAATTTTGTTTGTGGGAATTACAAAAATATTGCATCTCATTTTCAAACAGTTTTTGTTTTATCAAGAGGAAGATTTTGAGCAAAAAATGAATCTAATTTTGATTATTTTTGCGCCCAAAATTCTTTTTTTTTTTCATAAAAATAAAGGTTTGGAGACAAATTTCCGGAAAATGAAAACCCAAATTAAAAATCCAAAAAGAGGAATCGATAAGCAAACTCAAATGAGCTTAAACGGTTGAACTATATGAGCTCTAAAGTAATTTGGGTGGCACCCTGACGCTTCGTCCCACTGTGCGACGGCTAACCGACTGTACTGTACAGGGTGAGTCAACGATAGAGTAAAGTTCATTATTTCATTGGTTTCAAAAAGTTATGAGAAAATAGTAAATACAAAAGATGTAAAGATTCTTAGATGCACAATTTAAAATTATTTTAAAGTATACAGGGTGGCTCAAAAAAAGCGTGACGAATAAAACATACATTTTTTAAATGAAAACACCCTATTTTTAAATTTTATTTTGAATTCCTTTTAAAATTATTCAACTTTTATTAATAATAATGCATACCTAAACCTAATAGTTTTTCCAATATTTCAATTTTTCTAAAAGAAAATAATTTTCACACTTGCAAAAATTACGATAGCGCCATTATTTTTGAAGGTAGATCACTCATATTTTTGATATTAGCGTTATTCGAAGATGACGTAAAAGATATATGCAACGGAATTTTAATTAGATGCTACAGGGTGTTCAAAAAATAAACGAATATATTTGGATCATTTTAAATTGAAAAATCTCGATTTTTTAAATGGCGCACCATATATTATTATTTTTCTGAAAGATCTTACAAAAACCCACAATTTATTAAGTATGTCATATACCTTTTTTAATATTTTTGATTTATTTTAACTTTTCCAATATTTACCCTTCTTTCTGTCTAAGACTATTGCTATAACATTAGTTGGCCATTTTTAAATTTTAAATTCACAAAAAAAGTAAATAATAATAAATCCCTATTACTACAAATTAACTTATTTTTAATTATTATTATGGCGCAATAAATGCGTCTTTTTCTGTATATTTTCTTGGCGTTCCTTAGCATAAACGGTGTTATTCTCCTGCACGTCCCGAATCCTATTTTCCATATCTTCTGGTGTTGTGGGGGGATTCCATAAACACGACCTTTAACATATCCCCACAAAAAGAAATCTAGTTGTTAATAAGTCGAGGGGCACCCAATGAATCCACCTCTACCGATCCATTTCTGTGGGTAATGATTTTTTAAAAATTTCGAACTTCTCGATGGTAATGCGGAGGAGCTCCATCTTGCTGAAACCACATTTGTTGATCTCAATGTTATCAAATTCTTGAAGAAGTTGGGGTAAATCATTCTGCAAAAATTTTAAAAATTTCAGCCCGTTAACTGTTTCGCAAAAAAAATATGGTCCAATAACATTAAAGTGTTTTATTCCACACCACACATAAGTGACCAATTTTTTGGTTTTGCACTTCCCGTCCCCAGACTGATTAACTGTTGAATAAAGTGCATGTTATGACGATTAACTGAAATTATTTTAGGAAAAAATTTTTTTGAAAAAAATTTCCCCTATTGCTTCATTTATAACGGTGCAAAGTTTCCCCCTTGTTCAAAATCGCGGTCTAGAAGTTCTTGGTGTATTTCCCGGGAAGGGATGATATTTGTGTTTTCTAGTGGTGCGGGTTTAAAGGGAGATTGGGATGTATCACATAAGCTAGCTACTTGACGGCTCGCCAGGATTATCTTGAACTTGGTAAAATTTCCAATTCTTTTTTCCCCATTGGTAGCATTCCGGTTTACCACTTTCCGTTTTTTATATTCAATACTACCACTAGCATTAAACCGTTCCATTAAACACTGAAGAGATTGCCTAGTCGGTACACGTCTATTAGGTACTTCGCCTTGTAAAGTCTTACTGCCAACAAAGAATTTCTTGCGCCTCACCCAGTATATAAATCATATCAATTAATTCAGCTTTAGGAAAATCCATACTTATTTTTTTTTAAAATTTTCTGCACCACAATAAATTTTATGAATTTATTTACTCAGATGTCAGGTTAAAATTTGACAATGTCATTTTGTCATGGCCAACTAATGTTATAGCAATAGTTTAACAAAAGAAGGGTAAATATTGGAAAAGTTAAAATAAATCGCAAAGTATTAAAAATAGGTATATGACATACTTAATAAAAGTTGTGGGTTTTTTTAAGATCTTTCAGAAAAAAATAATAATATGGTGCGCCATTTAAAAATCGAATTTTTTTAATTTAAAATGATCCAAATATATTGTTATTTTGAACACCCTGTAACATCTAATTAAAATTCCGTTGCAATTTTTTCGTCATCTTCGAATAACGCTAATATCAAATATGAGTGACTACCTTCAAAAAAAAGGGGCTATCGTAATTTTTTGCAAGTGTGAAAATTATTTTTTTTTTTAGAAAAATTGAAATATTGGAAAAACTATTAGGTTTTGGGGATGCATTATTATTAATAAAAAAGTTGAAGAATTTTAAAAGGAATTCAAAACAAAATTTAAAAAAAGGGTGTTTCATTTAAAAAAAAGTATGTTTTAATCGTCACGCTTTTTTTTGAGCCACCCTGTATACTTTAAAATAATTTTAAATTGTGCATCCTAAGAATCTTTACATCTTTGTATTTACTATTTTCTCATATCTTTTGAAACCAATGAAATAATGAATTTTACTCTATCGTTGACTCACCCTGTATACTCTAGCGAATATTTCCAGTATGTTCCGCGGAACCCTGGGGTTCCGCACGACTTCGGCAAGGGTTCCGCAAAAAAAATGATTCTCTAAGTCCAGAATCCTGACTGGATTTTCGACTTACGTATTACCGAAAAATAAGTACAACTTTCATCAATAAGACCCAGTTGCAGCTCTTGGATTTTCAAAATTTTTTATCTAAAAAGTGAGACAGAGATCCACACTAAATTTACCAAATGCTATTGGCCTTATAAACAGTGAAAATGAAATTTGTTAGTAAATAATCGGACTACCAGCAAATCCCTCTTTTTGTTTTTTTTTTTAATTTGATCAAATGTTATCGTCAAAACTCATATTTCGCTAAATTATTTATGTTTTTCTCATGCCTGAGTGGCGCCTCCTACAACACTTAGCATTCTTGGACTCCATTCAAGAAGAACTGTTCGTCTTATTAATGATCCCACACTTACAGAAAAGCTTCCTTCCGTTGCTCATCGACGCGACGGGTTGTAAGGTATCTGTCGCTTTTTTATAGATATTTTCATGGCTCCGAAGAGTTGGCGAGTATAATTCCTCCTCTGGTAGCTCCCAGCAGAGCAACATGTAGTGCCACTTTAATACATCCTTTTACAGTCCAACTTAAGAGGCCCCCAACTTTCAACTTTGTTTGTTCCTTTATCCCTGTCCAGACTCTGGAACCTGCTACATGCAGAGGTTTTTCCATTTTTTTCAGATCTCCAAATATTTAAGTCTCGTGCGAGTAAACTCCCTCTTACCACACTTCAGACAGCCACGATACAGCACTTCACAGCCACAGCCTTCGTGGACTGTTTCAAGATTTTAAAAAAATGTGTAAAGAGTGAAAATAGTTTCATTCCTTGCATTGATAGCCTTATCTATGTATAAAAGTATCCTATTCATTATTTCATGTTCAAATTTCTTTTAGGTTCTTTAATAAATTATTTAAGCAGGGTACCGTCCATATTTTGACCCATTTGATCGCGAATACTTTTGAACAAATAAAGCATAGACAAGATGCGGTTTTCTAAAATATGTCTATATTTTTTAAAGTTTATTCTCGTATCTTTACTATTTTATCTGACACATTAGCTCAAACAAAATGGCCGATTTTCCGATATAGGACAACTTTGTTATTTTAAATGGAACACCCTGTATATGTTTCAATATTTTTAAAATGTAATCTTTCCCCTTTAAAAAAATGTAACACAAGCTATGGTTATATTAAAAAATAACGCATTTATTGTCCTCCAAAGAATTGACTGTATGTCGAATAGAATATTATTTTAAAAGGATTTTTTGAAAGTCGCCTGTGGAAACAAAGTTATCTCGTTTCCATAACAGCAACAAGCCTCATTGTCAGCCATTGTTGGTCATTTTTGACAAGTTGATTTTAATTAGAAGCGCAAAATGTTCTCGTTAAGCGAAAAAGGAAAATGTGTTATTATGTTTGCCGAAACCAAATCAGTAAAAGAAACCCAGCGAAGATTTAGAAACATGTTTAATAAAGCTCCACCCACAAAAAATTCAATTAAAATCTGGTACAGAAAATTCTGGAGTACAGGATCTTTAACCCGTAAAAAGAAATTAGTAAACAATGAGAATTTGCTAAATAAAACGTTACAAATTCTGGAGATAACTCAAGAAGATCCAACATTGTCAACAAGAAAAATCTCAAGTTCAGTCCATATTCCTAAAACTACAGCACAAGAAAATCATGAAAAAAGAACTTAAATTAAAGCCAAAATTCAAACGTTACAAGAAATAAAAGAAACTGATTTTCCACAAAGGGTGGAATTTTGCCAGAGAATTCAAAAATTTAGTAAGGAACAATATACATTTTTTGGATAGACTAATAATGTCAGACGAAGCCACATTTCTACCCTCAATGGAAAAAGTAAATAAGCATATAACTGCAGGTTTTGGGGCAACAGAAAATCCTCGACAATATAACGAACACGTTAGAGATTCGCCAAAAGTCACAGTCTGGTGTGGTATGTCAAAAGCCAAAAAATTTATGGGCCATTTTTTTTTCATGAACCAACTGTAACCTCTTGGACTTACGTTGATATGCTGGAAATATTTTTTTATCCCCAATTGCAAGAAGAAAATCTATTGAATTTCGTCTATTTTCAACAAGATGGGGCTACACCACATTATGCTAACATTACCAAGGATTCACTGACCAACGTTTTTGGAAACCGTGGATTGGAAGAGGAGGCCCTATTTCCTGGCCACCTCGTTCACCAGATTTGACTGTTTCAGATTTTTTTTTGTCGGGATATGTGAAGGAGAGGTGTCACTACCTCAAAATTGAGAGCTATTAAAAATTAATATTCAAAACATAATAGAAAATATTCCTAAGGAATTTTTAGTTTTTTTTTTCGAATTTAAATAAGTGCGTCTAAGTCGGCGAAAGACATTATCAACATTTAAAGTAGTTTTTTAAAAATAATGTAACTTTATTGTATCTATTATTTTGTGAATAACCTAAACCTTTGGCGACTTTTTTTGTAACATATGAAGCAAATTTTAATTGTTAAATAATATTTTTGGTCGACATGCAGTCAATTTTTCGAAGGTCAATAAATACGTTGTTTTTTGAGATAACCATGAAGCTGTGTTACATTTTTTTAAAGGGGAAAGATTAAATTTTGAAAATATAGAAAAAGATATACAGGGTGTTCCATTTTAAAATAACATAGTTGTCCTATAATGGAAAATCGGCCATTTTGTTTTTGAGCTAATGGAATGTCACAATAAAATCGAAGGTACGAGAATAAACTTTAAAGAAATATAAGTGCATCTGCAAAAACCGCATCTTGATACCTGATATGTTCCAAAGTTAATTTCGATTAAAATGGGTCAAAATATGGTCACACCCTGTATTTTGTAAAAAATAAATTATAACGATATTACCAGTCTATCGATTCCTATAATTTAAAATGCAAAAATATTTATTTGTGTAGCATTAAGAGGGTTCCGTGTTTATTTTTTCTGTTAAAAACGGTTCCATATGTAAAAAAGTTTGAGAAACGCTGCTCTAGCGTAAACTTTTGAATACGACTGTCGCGATGCAACTACCTAAGTGACATTTTTTATATCTCTTATTTTTTGGTTTATTTGTTCTCTTTTTACAAAAATGAACTGTTTTTCAGAGGATGTATTAATAAAAGTTAGTCAGAAAAGACTAACAGAACGGCGAGTGTTCCTATTTGATGGTCTCATGGTCTTGTGCAAACCTACCACGTCGTCGAGGCGGCAGAGCTCGGTACATCACACGTCACACCCTGAGTGTAGGTTGAAAGAAAGGTTTTTTATGAGAAAGGTAAGTGTTTACTGTTACAAATAATTGAATAAGTATCTTAGTAATTTTTACTATTATGTCAAAAAAACCCTTTTGGTAGGGTTACTTCCCATAAGAAATGATCGATCGGTGGAGCTTTGGAGCTCCGTAAAAGCCAAAATACACATAATGGAGCTTTTTTCCCAAATTAAGACTTTTTCTCATAACGAAAAAGCTACAACATATATCAGTTTCAACCATTTTCACCGCGGTCATTTTCCATAAGAAATGATTGGGGGAGCTTTGGAGCTCCGTAGGAGCCAAAATACGCATAATGGAGCTTTGTGTCCATTGGGACTTTTTCTCAGGAAGACAAAAGATACAACATATATCGATTCCAGCCATTTTTACCAGGGGCCACTTTCCATAAGAAATGATCAATCTGTGGAAATACTCATGATGGAGCTTTGTGCCAATTAAGACTTTTTCTGATAACGAAAAAGCTACAACATATATCGGTTTCAACCATTTTCACCGGGGTCACTTTCCATAAGAAATGATTGGGGGGGTTTTGGGAAGCTCCGTAGGAGCCAAAATACGCATAATGGAGCTTTGTGTCCATTGGGACTTTTTCTCAGGAAGACAAAAGCTACAACATATATTGATTTCAGCCATTTTAACCAGGGGCCACTTTCCATAAGAAATGATCGATCTGTGGAAATACGCATAATGGAGCTTCGTGCCAATTAAGACTTTTTCTCATAACAAAAAGCTACAACATATTATCAGTTTCAACCATTTTCACCGGGGTCACTTTCCATAAGAAATGATAAAAATGCATAATGGAGCTTCGTTCCCATTGAGGCTTTTTCTCAAGATGACAAAAGCTACAACATAAATCGATTTCAGCCATTTTTACCGGGGACCACTTCCCATAAGAAATGTGCGGGGTCCTTTGAACAATCAAATTGAGAATAACATTAAAATAGATCTATTACACATCTATTGAAACAATAAATTCCTTGGTTATCAAAGACAATTAAACAAATAGGAACTACATATTTTACTGATCTTTATACAAAATCTTATTGTTACAATAAATTTTTATTATTTTTAAAAAAAAATTTTTAAATTAATAAAAATAATTTTTAAAATAAAATTTTTAAAAAAAATCCCTTTTTAATTCCACTAATTTTCTTTAAAAACGATAAGTAAAATACAGGATAACTTTAAAATTTTTTTTTTTGGGGTTTAAATGAATATTAAAATTTCTAAAAGTTTTTTTTTTTTAAAATTTGTAAAGGCCAAAAATAACAAAAAACATTTTTTTTTTAAATTTATTATTTAAAACTTTTGCTTTCCCTAATAGCGCCATGTGACAAGTGTCAAAATTTTTAGGGTTTTTTACAATCGTATTGAAAAAACCTTTTTTTAAGGTGATGAACAAGCATTCATCGCTTAGGACTTTCCAAAAAAAGACAAAAATGTTATATAAACATGGGTCCAAAACGACCCCATTTTTAGATACAGGGTGTGAATGAAAAATTTTAAGAACTGGGATTTTTCTCTAATTTTTAATTGGGTTTTTTCAATTTAAATAAAACTTCATACAGTTAGAACATGGACCGAAATACATTTTTTGACAATAAACTTTTGTTACTATTATGGACCAGTGGTGTGGCTTTGGTTTTTTTATTTATTTTTTACCACTATTTTATTATATTTTTTTTGATATTATGTAATATTATTAAAAAGTTGGTTCATGATACTTTTTTTCCTGGGAGCCGCCTTAATTTACGACCGGAGGTCCTCCCACTAGTCTTGTTTCTTCTACATGGCTGTATAACCCCAACACTGGTTGGTGGATATATTCCTGTGGGCTTGTTTTCGGTTGCCCAAATAATGCCTGTCTTTTGTGATTCAACGCTTCACATTCGGGGAGGGGGTAGGCTTTTCCCCCCTCGCCGCATTTTTTAAAACCTTTCCCCCATTGTATGAGCCTATCTTGTGTATGTGCCCTTTTTGGTTTTCGTGCCTTGTTAGCAGCCCCTACTATTATCAAGTTTTTTACTTTGTCTGAGTAGTTTTCCTTCCCCATTCCTTTGGATGGGCCCAAGGAATTTAAAAGGGGGTGTATGGAAGCCCAATACTGTAAAAAAAAATTGTCCAGGCGGCAGGGCAGCGGTGGGGGGGGGGTTGGGCCCCCGGGAGTTTGCGAAGCAATGAATATGGTTCAGAGCCGGACCTCCATAATTCTTTGTTTGTCTATAAAGTTGACATCACAAATGTAAAATTGAAGCATTCATGTTTTTTTTTTTTTTTTTTGCAAAAAATTGTTGGTTATTAAACGATACTACCATAGAATATTTAAAATTATTGTTTAATTTTGGGTTTTTTTATATCACGATATAATATGGAAAGAATAGATGGCGCCTTTTTACAGCCTACTATTTAAATGGTCGATTTTTTTGAGAGTTTTGTATTTTTCCAAAAAAATCTTTGTAAATAAATAAAAACACTTTTTTTTAAATAAATTTCAAACATTGTATGATAGTTTTGTAATTACCAATTTTGAAAAAAAAGAAGGGCAAGATAGGGTAAATGAGTTTAATCTAATTCTAAGATTCTGGTTGTACATTAAAAAGTGAAAATTTTTTAACTGCTTTTTAGGCATATACTTTTCACTTATAACAAACATTCATGAGACAGAATAACAGTGGTTAAAAAAATTTAGAAAAAATTTTTGGGGCCTAGGGGGTCCATTGTAACAGTATCCTTTAAATATTATGTATGTTTTAGCTTAAAAAAATTTATAAAAGTTTAAAAACTAAAAATCTAACTTCTTTTAAAAAATACAAAAAAAAGGGAATTTTACATAAAATTTACTTTCTTTCATTCAATTAGAGGGACCTGTATATATTTTAAAAATTTCCGGTCTGTCCAGTAATTAATAATTTTGATCCTTTAAAAGAATTAAAATTTTAAATGAAATAAAAAATCTAAATTTAGACCTTTTTTTTTTTTTAATAATGTACAAAAAAACATTGTGGAAACCTCTAAAAAAAAAGTTAAAATTGCGTTACTTTTCTCACTGCTATTTTTATGAGATTTTCTTTTCGTTATTAAAATTTATATAATATTATTTATTCGGTTACAACTTCGTTCATAAAACACCTTTTTTAAAAATGAAATACTTACCTAAAGAAAAAAAAAGGGGTATGTTACCCTTGATTTAAGAAAAACCATACGACCTCTAGTTTTTTTTACATATTATAAGTAACAAAAAAATGAAAATTATAGTCAAATTTAAAAAAACCCTAATTACAAAATAAGAAGGTATTTATCAACCAAAACCTCAACCAAAAAAATATAATCACCAAAAAAAACAATCGGAACAAACGGCCGGGGAAAACCAAAAAAAATGACGAACGATGAGACGACGAGGGATGGCAGCGCGGATATATTTAACCCGGCGCGCCCTTCCCAAAAAAAGATACCCGGCCTTTAAAAAAATGTTTGTTAACTACACACTGATTTATCGTGTGTAAGTACAACAAAAAATTTTTTGTGGAATTTTGTTATTGCGAAACGAAAAACTCGACATTTTTTCATACTGGGCGGACTTTTTTTTATCGAATGGGCCTAGCATTGGGTTCCAAAAACCTTTAAACTTCCTTGAGGGCCCCTTTAATTTTCCATGTCGTATTCTACAGATGCTGGCCAGTTTTTCCATGTTTGTTTGGACCATTCCCAGTTTTTTTGTTGTGGTTCTGCTTCCCAAGGGCAGGTTCAGCCCCAAGAATAGTGTATGTGATCCCGTCCGCAGTCATCCGCTGTTTGGTTTTGTATAGATTCATGATACTTATTTTCTGCTTACTTTTTCGTAAAAAATGTACTCTTGAATTAACTTAATAAACTTAACGGCCTTTCAGATAATGTCAGTTTAAACAGAGAAATATTTAAAATTAAAGGCAAGGGTAATTCTACAAAAAATATTCAAAATTATTCGAATATTGAATACATGCATTTAATCCCCCTTTTTTGGATTTTTTGTAAAAAATAAATGTTTATCATAAGATAATATACAGGGCAATAAAGGAGCTCAAAACAAGCCAAAAAAGCCAAGAACATATGAGTCAAAAGTTAATTGTTTTTGAAATACGGCCTTTTAAATTAAAAAAATTGGCAATCCCCTGTTTCATCAAAGAATCTCAACTTAACGTTTTTTTTTTTTGATGTTTAAATTTTTGGGGGTTTTCATTTAAACAAATAATAAAAAATTCTTCCGCAATTTATTTTGAATTAAATTTAAATAAACAACAATCAATTATTGTTTGGTTTTTATTTGTAATTAAAAAATAATTGTAATTAACCACAAGAATAAGCTCAATATTCATTTTAAGAACACAAATTATTATGTTTTAAAACAGCACTTTTTTGTTTTGCTTAAAAAATAAAATTTCTCGGTCGCATACATTCCGTTTTCATTACTCTTTGGTACACTTGCAATACGTTTGTCTTGAATTTAAAACATATCGACATATTTTTCCGATTTAAAAACAAACAAAAATATCGTGGCCGGATCGGTGAGCTTCTTTGGACAACTGACTTTACGCAAAAAGATAGCTCTGTTGCCAATTGTTTTTTAAATTATTGAAAAATTATTTATTTTTTTTTATTTGTAGACTAAAGCATTTAAAATTTAGTTTATTTTATTTATCAAATGAATCTACTAATAAGCGATTAAGACAAAAGTTTCCAGTTGTTATGGTTTACAGAAATAACTGCTTTCAAAGTGCATGACTTTAACAGCGTTTAGACAAAAATCTGTCAAGTTTTGACGCATATGTCATATAAACTTTTCGACTTATTTTGAGCTCCACTATCGCCCATTAAAATGATGAGCATCATACTTTTTACACCCTGTATAAGAAGGTATTCCAATCCTGCAATGCATGATGGGAAATGTGTCAAGCGGTCGTGCCGTCACGTGTCTTGCACACTTAAGTATTTTCATCCTTATGTTTATTTTTCTTTAAAAGTGTTAGACAATGTTATGGTTTCAATAACACTAAAATCTTGGACTTCCATTGTCTTTATTTGTTAATTGATACACAACGTTTCGGTTAGTGATGTATCTCCAACCGTTTTCAAGTGATAACTTCAGTCATAAATACTTATCCTAAACTAAACTATCAATAATTAGAATACCAAAAAAGTTATGACGAAATAATGGTAAAAAAATCACAAAATTGCCTGAAGATACGCCACTGGTGCATATTAGTAACAAGGCTTTATCATCAGAAGGTGTGTTTCGGCCAATGTTCCAACTATACAAAGTTTCTTTTAAATCGAAAAAGGTGATTTGAATATAAAAAATGCCAACTCTATTTTTTTTTTATAACCATAACCATATTTATATAACCCAATCTCCCATTAAGCGCACATATTTTTTTGAATCATCCAGTATATTTACAAAGTGTCCTTAAAATATGAAAGTGTAGATTTGAATAGGTTTTAACAAGAATGTATTTTTCTAAATCATTTTGGCAACTTGTGCTGATCACATAAAAAAAAAACAGGAAATTGATTATGTGCGGCACGTGACATCCAAATGTCATTTCATCGTTCGTGGATCAACAACGATAATGCTATACCAGGGGAAGAATTGAGTAACCCTCATTCAAGCAAGCAACAATGATCATTTATAGCATTTAGTTAGCGGTTTTCTTTCGTATTTTGTGGTTAGCGGACTTGATTCTTATTGTAATATATTCGTGAGCTTATTCTTGGATGTTTTTTATTGACCGGTTAATATTTTACTTGGATTTTTCTTTAAAAGCCTTTTTTTCCACAAGGATTTAATGGTGTTTTGACACGTTTGACATAAAACAAAAAAAAAGGTTTGTTGTTGATCCACGAACCTCTGGTGAGGTCACGCGCACATGCTCCATTAAAAAAAACTCTTCGCCTTTAAAATTTGTATTTTGCATTATAAAAATGTATCTTTTAGGTTGAAATTAAGGATCACGAGGACACAGATGAAATTAAACACGCTTTTGAGATTTTACCTAGGCAGATGCCTAGTGTGGTGCTATGTGCAAAAAGCCTCGAGGAGAAAAACTCCTGGATGGCTGATCTAGTCATGTTAAATAATAGGTAAGCTTATGGTGTGAACCAATAGTGAATCTGTATGGGTAAGCCATATAACCTGAGACAGGCTAATAATCGAAAAAGGCACATTTTAGAAGAGAATGTTTCATGCAAAAGATTTTTGGAATGAAGGGGATGATCCAACAGTACTAATAGTTTTTGAAGCTTGACCATAGTTTTAAG
>JAHBCN010020137.1:0-15427 GCA_019359885.1 Listronotus oregonensis
GGTGATACAGAGGGACCAATCTGGCCCTTAAAATGAAACTCCGGTTTATAGAAAAATTTATTCAGAGGGGGTTTCCCAGGACACAGTAGCCGTCAGACGCCGATCCCCCCGCGTGGCGACCACTTCTGTAAAACGCATTCAGACGGGCCTTTTTTGGAAGCACCCTCAGTTTGGTTTTGATAGTCAGGGGTGGGGGGTAGACGAAAGATGAATTTTGACAGCGAGGGGTTTATTATTGAAATTCATAATCGAGAAGCTATTTGGGATGTGAGATCTTCCGACTATAGCAACTTAAAAAAAAACTTCGCAGGATCCCCCAACCCTTTTTTGCATTGTTTAATACTGCCCAACGGATATTCTCCCGAGGTTAATCGGTTCATCCATAACATACGACGTCTAGAACGGGACGGCAAAAGAAAAAAAGCAAGAAGTAGATTTTCTTCATCCGACTCCATAAACACTGGGGAAATTTTGGGGATAAGGAATGGTATATGTTTGGCAACCTTCGCCACCGTACTAAGCTTCTAGTAACTAAAATTACCAGTTCAGACGAACGACTTTGTGGAGGACTCTGTGGCGACAAAAGTGGTCCAAATCGGCCCCCTGTGTCACCACACGGGGGGAACAAAGTGGCTCGTCTGTTCGAGCCCTTAAGTTTTTTTTTTTAGATACTTATTACCCATTAGACAGGAATTATGATTAAAAATTCAAAATAATTTATCATTCCCTCTTATTCGCCCGATTTAAGTTTCTCGGACCAAACCCCTTTTTTTTAAAATACAAATAGCTTTTTTGGTATGTACTCAAAATAACAGAACTATTACATTCAATCAAGTTTAATGTTTTTTTAAAAAAGGGCAATCAAAAAAAATTTTTTGAAGTTAGTGCCAATAAAATTTGGTTTTCAATGTGATTTAACCTGCGATAAATTTTTAAGCGGAAAACCTTCTGACTGGAAATATTTGTATTAAACGGTTTTTTCGTTTAATTATTGTTTTATCTGTTTATAAAAATTTGATATTTTTTTTATTTTCTACTGTCAGGTAGACCTTCGATTACATTATAATTTTTTGAGTCCCGTAGGTTAGTCTTTAAAAAGTTAGAAAAATTTCGCTAAGCAACACTTACCGGACTGTTTTTTTTTTTTATAAATCAAATTAGCCTTTTTAAAAATATACCAACATGATTTTTTTTCCACTTCAACGACTTTTCCCCCTATAATTTTTTTTTTTTAATTTTTTTGAACAAAAAATAGTGATACAGAATGGACTTATAGTATGAAATAAAATAGATTACGATGCTTATCCGGTAGTACTTGTTACAGTTACTCGTTTAGAGATTCTTGACTCGGTTCCTAGGGTCGCCTCGTCCATAATGTCTAGCTAGTCCCGTAACAAGTAACCTATCTGTCTTATAACGTAAATTACTAAAATCGACTTTAAAAAAAAGGTAATTAAAAAATATAAATTGATTTTTTAATTTTTTATATACTCTAAATCCGTGCCAAAAAACTTCTTTAATGCGTTTGAGCTTTTTTCAAATTTGGGGAATTAAGGGGTTACCTGCGTAACCCAAATTTTAAATTAAAAAAAAAACCGGTATATTCGACTTTTTTTTTATTTCATTAATACGTTCTAATAAACCAATGACTTTATAGTACTTATTTATACCTATCCTATTACATAACTGATAATACATCTATATTTATATCTCCAAAATTCAAAATTTTTACGCAGCCACAATGGCATGTCACATACGATTTAAAAAAGTAAATTAAATTTAAAAAAAAAGATATAAATTAAAAAAACATGTGCTGATAAAAAATACATTACATGTTCAATGAGAAGGTTGACACCCCAGTTCATCGGTTTTTTTTTTAATTTTGGGGGATATTTTTTTATACAGCCATTCGAATACAACTATCCAAATGTTCATCTGTAAATCGATTGGGAATTTGATCTTCATTAACTTTATATTGGAAAAAAAAGTTCCCAAAAAAAGTTGAATTAAATAATGCTTTAACCAAGGCAATACGACATAGAACTAAATTTTGTCTTTACTTACAAAAACCCGTTACATTTTGTTTTTTGAGACTAACGATTTTAAAACTAATTGTGTCCCTTGTAAAACGCAAATACTTTTTATTTCTTTTGAAATGATGTACCCAAAAGTTTTTATAACACAAGTTATAAACTTTTTGGGTTTTCGATTTCCATGAAGGGTGAAAAAAAAAATTGCGTCACTAAAGCAATTTTATTGAAGCCCCCGGAAACGTTTTTTTTAAGTTCTCCTCTAAGTTAAAACCATTTTCATATGATATTTACTGTCAGGGGGGTTTTAATGTTTTGAGATATCTTTTCTAAAAGAATAGGAAAATCCTTTTATGTCGCTGTTTCTTAGGTTTTGTTCCCAAAACTCAAGTTTTTTGATAAATGCATTAATATCAGAAATCATTTTCGCCGGTTTTTGGGGTTTTCCCCCCCGAAGCTGCAAGTTAAGCTTTTAAATTTTTTTTGTAATGTTCACAAGAACACCAAAATCTGTAAGCCAGTTAAATTTTTCCCGTTCGGGGAAACGCGCTGTTTGAAAAACTGGACTAGGGG
This sequence comes from Listronotus oregonensis, assembly GCA_019359885.1. Classification (NCBI taxonomy): domain Eukaryota; kingdom Metazoa; phylum Arthropoda; class Insecta; order Coleoptera; family Curculionidae; genus Listronotus; species Listronotus oregonensis. Next base: position 2,604 of record JAHBCN010020137.1, read on the forward strand.
GAGACAAAACATCATTGAAACGATTCAGCACTTGTCCTCTGCTCAATCATCGGACTTCAGAGTGGAGAAGTAGCTCTTCGTATTAACAGTCAATTTTATCGGTCAAGGTTTTGAATAGTCTTCTTTGTAACGCTTGAGCTCTAACCTTGTTCCCAATTTTTACCACCAATTCATAACGTTGTTTAATTTTTGAAAATTTCCACATAATGCTTGCTGATGTATAATCCAGTGGTAACTGAGAAATTGTGGAAAACTTCCATCATTACGACATAATGCCCCAGACCCTTATAGTTTGGGAATCGGTTGTCAAGCCTACCATTTTCGGTATTGAAATTTTCTCAGATGAAATAAGTTTTTTTAAATAAGAAAACAAACAGCCCCGTAATATGCCTTTTTTGTGGAATTTATTTCACTAAAACAAGTTTACTTCAAAAGATCTTCTTTAATTGTAAAATCACTAAAAACCATCCTGACGAATAAGGCCATCTGGGAGGTGTCAACCACATCTGTTGATTTATCCAGTTGCAGTGAAAAATAAACACAGTTATTTAAGTCACTTCTTAACTGCGAAAAAATATCATTGCTCATTACTTTTACCCGTCTCATCACTGTTTTAGCAGAAAGTCGCATAGATTTTATAGCAGACACTATTTCGTCCTTATTTCTAAAGTTGGCATATAAGGAATCTGCAGCTTCTAAAAACGCCTGTTTTATGATTTCTCCGTCTTCATAAGGTTTTTTTTTGGCAATTATCTGGGACATACGGTAAGATGCTTCAGTTGCAGCCTTAATTTTGTCACTGTTTTTAAAAATATTGACTGTTGTTCAATTAACTGGTTTTTTAACTGTTTCATTTTTTTCTTCCTAATGGCAGAATGAAATTGGAATGATTTATCAAAATTCGAGTGTACAGTTTTATGTACTAAATATTTTTTTTAGCAATGGAGACAGAGGTATTACATAACAAACATACATTTTTACCTTTAACTTTTGTAAAGAAGTATTGTTCTTTCCATTCCGAATGGAAATGGTATGTCTTTACTTTCTTACTACTGCTTGCCATAATATTTCAAATTTTTGGGTCAATTTCAACGAAACTGCTGCGTGTTTGTTCAGTATTAAACTGTGCGCTGATCGGTTCTAGCCAGCCAATTCTAGCATGGTGACGTCGGCGACAAATTACGCAGTGTTGCCGCTGCTTGTGTATATTATGAGAATTTTCAAAATTTGCTGATACTCGTATGATTTTTATACCTTTAGATTTTTTACAACGTGAGCTACCAGAATTGCCTTTGCGAGCTACCGGTGGCTCGCGATCGACGGATTGGCGACCGCTTTTTTAAATGGTTCCCAAAGGGACAATCCAAAAAGTTTTTCGAAAAAATAACAAAAATTAACAAATTCCCAACGTTTTTAATTTTTCATTGAATCCAGAACGCACAATAGTATAAGCGGGTCACGCTAAAAGACAGCTGTCACAGTTAAACATAGTGTGTTTACACTGACTTAAACAAAGTTTATTTTATTTTATTTATTTTAATTTAAATGTACGGACACAAAGTAACGGGCAAAACTATAAGGTTTTTTTTTAAATCGATGATTTTACATATATACAAAACCAGCAATGATGGTTTGATTTATTGTAGTCTATTTTTATAGAGCCACATTAAATTTATAACTGTGTTTTTGTTTTTCACATTTTTTATAAAAAAATTTCCAAATGAAAAATTATGTGTACAAATGATCGATCTTATTAAAAATAAAGCTAAGTTGAGAATTGACGTATGAAGAATACAAATCGGTGAAAATTCATCATTTAACGAACGTTTTCTAAACATTTTGCTGTAAGATATACTAACAAATTAGTGCTGTCGATCAGTTCGTCAAACGTTTTATTTTAATGAAAGGAAACAGACATTTACTTAACTGTTAAATATCGCATTTTTAAAAATTTTTATAGAGACTGAGCATGCTTAGTACTATTGTCCAGTCCGAACTCAACAACTTTCCCTTCTAATATTTAAAAAAAAAAAAAAAAATTAAATGGTTCTGAAACTAAAATTTACGGAAAACCTACACACATAAACAGATACTTAAATTTTAACCCAAACCACCCAATACTGGTAAAAACGAGAGTTGTAAAAAGTCTTTTTTAGTCCATTGGAAATAATAAAAAAATCCCGAAAATCCGGAAAGTTTTTCCCCATCAGATTTTTTTGCATGAAATTACAGGTTAAGGTATAAATAACCAGAAAATCACCATCCGTACGCATGAAAGGGTGTGCAATACACTTTTGTGCTATTTTTTGATATTTTTCGCTGTTTTCCATTAAAAAAATTGTACTTTTTGTCGCACCTTGTATATCATAGGAGATAATAAAAATCTGATTAAAAATTCGGAAACTACAGAATTTACCCAACAAACTTATACTGCTATTTATGTTGTGCGATAAGAAATAAAAAAGTTAAGTATAATAAATGTATAACTTGACACCTGTTAGTTTTGTTTAGTTCTGATTAGTTCTGGTTAGTAATTTAGCAATTATGACAGTTAAACAAAAATTAACTTGTACAAAAAAAATTGGGCTGCCTTATTTCTTAAAAAAAAACAGATGACTTACCAATTTCGTCAATAATAGGAGCCATCCTCAAAGTGATTCCCACTAGCAACAGGCACATAAACAGCAAAGGCAGGCAGGCAACAATTGTCCATTTCGCTCTGGGAGGAAGTTCGTCGTCGTTGAGAGCTTTGAATGATTCATTGTCGTGGGCGAGGGTGTCTACCAGGTGAGGATTTAGTGCTAACCTAAGGATTATTAGTTGTTCATTTAAAATTTACTATTCATCATAAACGTCAAACGTCAACCGAATTAAAATTTCGCAAATGTCAATTAAGCAAACTCAAACGTAACAGTGTTACAGTGCTGGACCGCTTAAAATTCCCTAAATGCGCCCATTGGCGTAGGTAAGGGGGGTAGAGGAAATAATTACTCTTCCTTAGGAAAAAATATTTTACGATCGGCAAATTATTACCTGCAATATCCTATAGAACAGGATATAAAAGGATTTGAAAAAAAAACCGAAATTATTGATTTCCTCTATACAGGTTGATTCATAAGGAAATGTCAATACGTCAGGTATGTAGTCAGGGTCCAAAAATAAACATAAAACTTTATACAAAGATGTGTCCGCAAGGCCTTCGTTTCCGAAATACAGGGTGTTAAAGTTTTTATTTATTTATATATTTTTATTTTTTTATGTTTTGCTGAACATAATTTAAAAACAATACTTTTATTAAAAATTAAAATACATATTGTTTAATTATACCTACATTTAGTGTTTTTTTTATTGCTAATATAATTGCTATAATAAAATAAGATGCGTCGTATTTTTTTAAAATCCAAATATCTCGAAAACGGTTACTTTTAACAAGTATACCTATTTGACGTAAAAATAACAAAACAATTATTTAATTTACTTAAAAATGTTATACAGGGCCGTACCAAAAAGTTGTTATTGTTCAAAGTAGTAAAAAGACATGTAGAAGGCGCCCCCTACAAGTAAGAGCCGTACTAAGTTTGGGTTCGAATCCGTCCTACCAAAAAACGCCCGGATACCAATTTTTATTCCAATATGTACATTATTATAGATTTTATTTAAAAAATTGAAAAATTAAATAAAAATTTAAACACCCTGTATTTCAGAAACAAAGGCCTTGCGGACCCATATTTGTATAGACTTTAATGATGATTTTTGGACCCTGACTACATACCTGAAGTATTGACATTTTCTTTTAAATCACCCTGTAATATTTTCTTAAAATAAATTCTCTTATGCGATCATATTTTAATACTTTTTATTTTTTATATTAAAAAAAAAAAAATATTTTAAATTATATATATAATTTTAATATATATATTTAAATTTTTATTTTTTGTTTTGGGGGAGAGAATATTTTAAATTATATATATATTTATTATATATTTATATTTTTATATATATATATATATATATATATATATATATATATATATATATATATATATATATATATATATATATATATATATATATATATTTTCAAGTTATCTACGCTACTGCATCAAACTTTAAATTGAAAAACCCTTTACCTAGTATCTATACCAGAGGTTCCCAAACTTATTTTGTCTAACGCCCATTTAAAATCAGTTATTTTGGCCCCCCCATTTTTTTTGTCACCTTAAAAATCTCAATAACATATTAGTCTCGTCTGGAATTTTATTAAACCTATATTATAAACGACATTTTCTTCCCGAAAGAGCACTGTTAATGCAACTTTACAATATTAAGAGTATTTTTTATTCAAAATTATCAACATTGAGCAATAATAATTCAACTTTACAATATTAGGTGGAAAGTTCGAATCTTTTTACTGAATCAATTCATTTGATTTATTCCGAAAAGATTCGTTCGCAACCGATTCACTTTATTATGATGCCGGTCGGACTCGGTCGGTTTTGAATTCCACAAAAAATGTGATAGTTATTTTAAATAAAAAAATAATTTGCATTTATATTATTTAGGTATAATTTTTATTTAAAAAATATATTTTAAATAAATCTTTCAAAAACTATAATCAATAAAACCTACAAATGTACCTCCAAATTAAGTCTTTGTTCAAAAGCATAGTTAAAACAAAGAAAATAAGTTATTTTAATTGTCAAATAGGTATATGGCCAAAACTGACTCGAACCGACAATACGCATAAATTGTTTGCCTAATACACCTGTGGTAATGTAAACAAAATCGAAATATAACAGACCGCCCGCCACTTGTCAGGTCGTAGCACAAAAACGACCGATTTGGTCATAAAAGACCGAATTACTGAATCTTCGAGTTCGAGTCCGATTCTGACTTAGTGACCTTATGAACGAAACGAATTAAAACTAGGTTCGTTATTATCGCAGAGCGATCGAGCAAGTGGGTCAAAAACGATTCGAATCAGGGAATTAATTTATTCGAATCAGTGCACTGATTGGTTCTTTTTGAACAAATCGTTCGCGAACGACACACCTCTAGTCACGTCAGTCGCCGGACGGTCGCGAGCCGCGGCTGTGTATTTGGGCAAACACGGACCGACGAACGTTGACGGACAAAAATACAGGATTGAATACATAAATCGTACAATATTTGTTCGCGCCAAACGTGAATTATAATTAAACCTTCTGTTTAATTTCATTTTTTTCTTTAATTTTACTAGATTAGGTACATAAAAAATCCCGCGTTCGGCAAGTGCTCTGCTTACCGCCAATATATACATATTTTTAACACGTGTCTTCGGAGGTGGGCACCTCACCTGCGACACTTGAAGACACGAATATCTTACAGGTTTGGTACCTATTACTAAATATCTTAACATAAAATAGCGTTTGAACGCATTGAAAATATTAAATATTTAATATATTTTTAATTTATATTTATACAATAAAATAGAATAAAAATATGAACCAATAAATGGATGCTGTGTAGTGTAGGATTTTAATTTCAGTGAATTCTAAAATATGAAGAGCTGAAGTTACAAATCACCCATTGCCCAAATCACGTCAACGCCCCTCAATTTTTTCTGGGTCCCTTACTGGGTCGTTATCGCCCACTTTGAGAAAGACTGATCTATACTATAATAAAAATTCTTGACAGTTTGGCGAAGTAGAATATACTAGGTTCAATATGCATCAATAATAACACAGGTCCACAAAAAAAAGTGGTGTGTGCTGTGTGTTGGACTGAGATTTTCTGGCGTATTTTTTTTCCTTTTAACACGAATCTGAAGTTAAAATTGAGGTCAAACAGCAAAAAATCGAGAAAACCCCAAAAAAAGACTCGTTACATTTACCGGCAGAAACCTGCTATCACGGAATGTTTGGAGTACGACTATATAAACTATAAGAGATACAAAAAATTTTGAACAAAAAGAAAGATTTTTGAATTTTCTATAAAAAAGTTATATAATTATTTTTGAGAAGATAAATAATAAAGAAGGTATAAACGAAAATGTAATTTTTAAAATTTAAGTCCAAAATAGGAAACATTTTTTTTAATTGTGATTTTTTTTTATTAATACATCATTTATTTTATTTATTTAAATCCCAAATTACTTAAAATTTGCAGAAAAAAATCCAAAAAAAATTTGATTTTAACTCAAAAAATATTGCATTTAGACAAAAAGATTATATAACTTAAATTAAAAGTCTTATAAAAATACATAGTTTATGTTTTATAAAGTTCCGTGTGTCTTCTATAGTTTTCAAGATATTGACGTTTTAAATTAAAAAAAAAATCGTTTACATCTAAAATTATGCATTTTTTCGATTATTTGCTGTTTGACTTCAGATTTGTGTTCAGCGGAAAAAATACTCTTGAAAATCCTAGTCAAACACTCAGTACTCTACTACAATATGTTACCTTTTCTTCAATCTTCTTTTTCTTCTTCGTCTTCGTTTTCTTCTGGCTCTTCTCAGTTCCTCTTGAGCTATTATAGCGTCAGTCTCTATATCGCCGTATCCATCCATTTTAATTGAAATATAGTCATCTGTAACTTGCATTGATCTAAAAAGAATTTTGGCTTTGTTTCAATTTACCAGTGCTAAAAACTTAATTTTTATTATTCCCTGTATACAGGGTGAATCCTAAGTGGAGGCTTTTTTTTTAACTGTGAATAAAATTTGTTAAAATAAGCAACTTTTTCTAATACATTTTTAAAAAAACCAATAATAACAAAGCTTCATAAATTTACTTAAAGGTGTGTCTAGTGTGGGCCTGAGCATAAAAAGAGAGTTTATTTCTTATTTACGTTTGATTTTTGTCTTGTTAATCACGCATTATGACTCAGTCGTATTGCTTTAAACGGAAGAAGCGAGAGTAATTTGAGTTTTAAATCATTGTTAAATGGTGAAAATGGCACAATCCAAATACAATTAATACGTGGATATGTTCCTTATTTACGGAGAGTGACGTTAATCTGTGACCGCTGCTTCGAGCAACGGTTTCCCTGGCTGGCTCATTTTGGACCCAAGTACTCCATGTTATGTCGGTTTAAGTAAAAAAAAGTGTGGACAACATTGCGGAAAAATCACGTCCAACGTGTCCAAGCACTACACACAGAAAACTTCCTGGGCAGTGACAACTTACTTTGGAGAGGACCATATTCAAAACACTAAATGAATGTAAGTTCCTTATTTTTCAGTATTTTGAAAAAAGTTATTTAAAAAAGTTGTTTATTTTAATGAGTTCTATATACAGTTAAAGCGGCAACTTAGGAATTATCCTGTATTATCCTTTACGTATAAACTTACAGAGGTCGATGTTCCGTATTGCAGTAGCAAATATGAGATTGACAGCTGGGATCTACACAAGAGGGACTTCTACACTGAGACCCGGTGTATCTGTTATTATCGTCAACTTGTAGAATTTGACTATCTGGTGATGACGTCTCTTGTCTCAAAACTAAAACAGTGTTTATAAGGTTTTTTTCAAGAAGATCGTTTAACAATAATTAATGTGTTTTTTTACTGAATGCGGCGAAGATGATCCTAAAATAACATTAAGTACGCTGGTATACGCAGGGCCTGAGTTAACATTAGCGCCGCCCCTGGGCACTGAAGAAAATTATAGTTCTGATATATGATTTTCTAAGTAAAACTTTTTTTTATCGACGTATGGGAAAATTTTTATAGCAATGTTAAAAAAAATCATCACATTGTTCCTGTTACGCTCGACCGTCACAGCTCACTCGATGTCGCTGTGAATGTGTCAGTTCCTTAGACTCGTGCATCAATTTAAGCGAACTAAATTTAAAGTGTTTATATTTGAACCACTTTCCACCTTTTAAAAATTTTGGAAAAATTCAGGGGTCTTTCTTGTAAAGGGTTTTCCAATAAGAACGATTTGATTTTAAAATTAATTAAAATAGAAATAATTCTAGATATAGCCACACTTTTTATATTATCTTAAAGTACAATCGATAACATTTATGTTTTGAATAGCACGTCATTTAAATGTTCACCTCGGCTTCGTGTACACGAGTGAATTTGACGATTCCAATTTTCAAAGACTTTGTGCAATAAATCGGACGTAATCTCACGAATACAGCGTTCAATGTTCAATCTCAAAGCATCAAGAGTTTGTGGCCTGTTTGATTTTAAATAACCCCACAAAAAGTAATCTAAAGGAGTCAAATCACAGCTTCTTGGTGGCCAGGCAATAGTTGCATTTCTTAAAATTATCCTTTCACCAAACTTATCTTGCAGTATGGCGAGAGTTTCATAAACAATGTGACATGTAGCGCCGTCTTGCTGAAACCACATATCTTCTAAGCCCATCCAAATTTGGCCAACAAATTTTTGTCAACATCTGTGGATATCGTTCACCATTCACTGTAACGGAATCCCCAATCTCATTTTAGAAAAAAAAAATGACCCAACGATACCACCATGCTATAAACCACACCGTACAGTTACCTTTAGGGGATGCAAAGGCTTCTCGTGAATCTGTTGTGGATTGTTTTCACATCAGAAACGGCAATTTTGCTTATTTACGTATCCACTTAACCAAAAATGAGCTTCATCTTAAAATATATTTTTTTCGGTAAAATTGTGATTCCGTTCAAGTCGTTCTAAACTCCAAGCAGCAAATTCGCGGCGCCGACGATTGTCCAGTGGCTTATGTTCTTGGGTAAATTTAAATCTTTTTGCAAAATTTGCCAAGTTGTTTTTTTCTAAGTCCTAACTCTTGAGCACGACGAGTAATTGATAAATTTGGATCTTCTGGATACAGCAGCATAATTCTCAACAGTTCTGGGATTTCGGCATCTTACTGGAGTTTTTACATCATGAAGAGTAAAATTACTTTCAAATTTCTCAGCGATGCGACGAATGGCAAGCACAGAAGGGCGATTATATAGAGCAAAGTTTCTGCAAAGTGCGCAAAAAGTGTTCACAAGAGAACGACCATTTTCGTAAAATTTTTGGACAATATCCAGACGTTCTTGGAGCGAGTATTTAGCCATAATAAATTGTTAGAGTTTACTGAACATAAATTACAACTAGTGACAGGTATAGCTTTATTACCATGGTGACTACATCGTTACAAAATCATATCATTTTTATTGGAAAATCCTTTATATCCAGAAAGTTTCTCGTGAAAATTAAAAACATCGGATGCCCCTCAAGACTCGCTCCGGGCTAGTATATCGATATTTTTGTTCTTTTATATTTGAACTACTTTACACCTTTTAAAAATACTGCGCGAAATTCAGGACTCTCTTTGCATCATCAGATAAATTTCCGTGAAAATTAAAAGCATCCGAAGCGCTCCCAACACTGACCAAAAATTAATATATCGATATTTTTGGGGTTTATCTTATATTTGGACTACTTCACATCTTTAAAAAATTCTAAGCAAAATTCAGGAGGCTCTCAGGTAACTAAAAAAATTCCCGTGAAATATATTTGTAAATTTGAAATTAGCGGGAAGTTGCAGGAATGGCCTGTTGGGTCAACCGTTTTACTATATATTTTTTTGCTTAAACCGTACTAATTTATGTTAAATATGAAGTTAAATAAAATTTTAAAATAATTTTAAACCGGACTTTTTTCAGTATTATAACTATTTCTAATACGTTTCGGACTAACTTTGATGTTTTTTCTTCTTCAATATATGTTAATTAAAGTATCTTGTATTTACAAATTGAATTTATTTTATTTAGGGAGGATGATTTTAAGACAAAGGCACTTTTTTCAAAACTTAATAAAACGCATTGTATAAATCAGAAAGTTTTAATTTGGTTTTTACAATGTTGGTACATTTACAGTTTTGTTTTACATAGCTTTGAAGAGCAAATCACGTAGGTGACGTCCCCCATTCTCGTACATTGAGTAAACCGATTTCTAGCGCTTCTAATGACTCTTTCAAGCATAGCAGGCGTTATGTTGGCAATTTTTTCCTCGAAGTTGTTCTTTAAATCTTAAAGGGTCCTTGAACGTTCATATAAACACGGGATTTCAAAAAACCCCATAGAAAAAAATCACAAGTGGATAAATCGGGAGATCGTGCCGGCTATTGCAAATTGCTCCTGATCAAAAAAGAAAGTTATGCTGGTGCGCCAGAAATGGGTTTACTCAATTTATTGAGAATGGGAGACGTCAGCTACGTGATTTGCTCTTTAAAGCTATGTAAAACAAAATTGTAAAAATCAAACCAAAACTTTCTGATTCATAAAATGCGTTTTATTAGGTTTTGAAAAAAGGAAGTTAAGCTGCTGCACCCTGTTTATTACAATAAAATAATAAATTAAAAAAACAGAACATAAAATTTAATTTTTATAAAAGATATTGCCCCTAACAATAGGAAAATTTTTCCCGACAAATGCTACTGTATTTAAACGCTTCAATATTTAGCACGTGGTTTTCTAACGCAGAAGAGAATGTCGACCCTTTCATAGGCAAATAGTTGAAACATTGTCTTCCGTGATTCGGCATACATTTTTCTAAGGTTGCGTTGTGCCATAGGAGACAATGCCAATACGCTTCCCGTACCAGTGAACGACTAGCCTAAATATTGCAATAAACTGTATTAATTTGTATTATATTCTTGTATTACACTCATTATTTACATTTTTAATTTATCGTACCTTGTCTTTTAAACTGTCTACTCTCCGAAACGACCCGAGGGCTCTTCTCTCTCTTATCCCTACGTTTCGTGTCTTTTTTCTTCTCATTCTCAATCTTTATAGTCGTTTTCGGGGACGAGTGACATTTTAACTTTTGCAGAATGCTTTTCGGACTGGACTGAATGCTTCCATTTTCTTGTTTCAGTTTTTCCACTTTGTTTTCCACCAGAGTATTAAGAATGGCTTCTAATCGAAGGACTCCAAGAGCTGGAGGTACTGAAAATGTAGCTGTATGTAATTGTGTTTGTTTATGTAGAGATTTGGGTAAATTTGCAGCTGCTCCACATCTTTTTACAAGAAGAGGTAAATTTATAACAAGTCTTTTTAAGAAAATGAGATATTGGTGCGTTTTAAAAGAGGCGGCATTTTATAAGGGTGATATTTCGGGTTATTTTATGAAAAAATGCTCCTAGATATACAAGGTGTCCCAGAGTATGTGGGAAATATCTCTGAATTTAATAGAAAACCCAAAAATATTATGACAAGTTCCCATAAACTTTTTTTCTACGAGCCTTCCCTACGGAGATACATAACGGACGACACTGGAACGCGTTTTTTTAATAACTTTTAAAATACTGGGTATAATTTAATATTTTTTTAATATGATGGTAACAAAATAAGTCTTCCTAAAATAATCCCATTAAATCATATTTGGCTTATTTAGTTTGCCAGGGACGGACTAGCTTTGACACAATAATAGCAATTTTTTCAAGACCCTGTATAATAAAGGTAAAATATTTTTTTGGACTGCTTTAACCTTAAATAAAAAAAAATTTTCTGATTGACATAGATAAAAAACTGTTTACGAGAAATAAAATATTAGGTTTGGTAATTTTTTTTTTTACATTATACAGGGTTTTTCAATTGTACGTCAAAAAAGGGGGTTTTTTAAAGGTTTATATAACATTTAAAACGTTTTAATTTTTGAGATAAGGGGGGAAAAATTTTTTAAAAATAAATCTTTATTATTAATTTTGTTATACAACTTTAGGAATTTTTTTTTATTTTGGGCATACATGTACTAGTATCAAGAAGCTTTTTTTTTGTACTCATTTTTTTTTTTTGCCAAAATGGCGGGTAAAATTTTATGAACGCCACTGGTAAAAATTAAAAAAAAATTGGTACACTAAAAATCTTTTGTACCAAAATTTAATTTATGCCAATTTATTAAAATATCTAAAGTGGTAGTACAATATTAAAAAAAATATTTTTTTTTAAATTTTCCCCTTAAAAGTTAAGACTTTGGGACATATTATAAATTTTCTTCTTAAAATGAAAAAAAAAAAACTTCCTAATTATTAAGTACAATTGAAAAACCCCTTATAAAGTAAAAAAAATTTTCCACCATGATATTTTTTTTTCGTAAACATTGATTTTATCCCATGTCAATCAAGAATCCCTTTTTTTGTTTAAATTAAAGCTATCCAAAAAAAATATTATTGAGTCCTTTTTCATCAGGGGGGTTAAAAAAAATTTCTATTATTGTGTCAATAGTCCGTTTCCCAAATAAATGAAATATAAATTTTTTTGGGTTCATTTTAAAAAAACTTATTAGAAACCTCATATTAAAAAAATTTAAAAAAGTATTTTTAAAATTTATTTAAACAAAAAAAGATTTTAGGGCTCCGTTATGCCTGTATCTATAGGGGAAAGGCATGGAAAAAGTTTATGGAAATTTTTCATAATTTTTAGGTTTTCTATTAGATTCCAGTGATTGCCCACATATTCGGGAACTTTTTATATTATAATATTATAATATTCAGTATTTTTATTCAAAAAAACATTTTTAAAGGTAAGTCCAAAGATTATTTATATTAAAAATAATGGTTGCTATGTTGAATTGTTTATACAAAAAAAGGTAATTCTTTTGATTTTAAGGTCTGTAATGTGGGATTAAAAAATGTGAAAAAACAATATTATTATTATATTTTCAAATGTATTGTTCCAAAATACAGATTTTTTTAATTTTGAAAAATAATTCACCAATTTTTTTGAAGTTTGGTAATATTGTTTGTAGAAATAACGGGTCCTAACTGTATTTAATTTATAAAGTCCCTTGGTGTCACAGGAGGGGCACCTTAACCTTTATGGACACAAAAATTTACGTACTGAGTTAAAA